>VDFB02272808.1:0-45089 GCA_007258455.2 Sequoia sempervirens
TAATTGTTCCTTCCAAGCAAAAAGATGTTGCTTGTTTTCCTCAGAGTATACTGATTGATATGCTAATTGCAAATCTGCAATTGTGCTTTCGTCTTCAAGCCTCTTTTCTGCAATCTTCTGTTCCGTCTGCTGGATCTCCACACGAAGTTCATGTGCTCTATCTCGTAACTGGTATAGGTTTCCCAGTACGCATCTACCCTTGAGAACAAACTCTTCCACCTGATTTCTCAAGTGTTTGCCGAATGTTAACAATTGCCGATGATTTTGTTCGGCGGGGAGATCTAGTAGTCCTGCTGGTAGGGCTGAGACGTTTGGTGTGCCATGTATCAAGCTGGTTATGTAAGACCTCAGTTTCTGACTTTCAGCCTTTAAGGCTGCCTTTTCTTTACCATCCTTGGCCATTCTTTCTTGTGCGCTCACCGAAGCTATTCCGAGAAGATCCGCCTCCACCTGTCGTGTAGTCTTCCCGAGGGTAAGTTGAGACAAAGTGTAGTCCTCTACTTGAACCTGGTGTATGCTTTTCTCTACTGGTGGAGCGGCAGTCTCTATGATGATCTCACATTCTGCATTCCTTTCTATGTGAACTTGATTCTTCAACCTTTTCGCCGGCATGTCTTGTGAGACGTGGTCGAATTCGGTAAAGTCAAGTTCATAGGAGGTTTTCTCCCTCTTCCTTCCTAGGAAGCCTTCGAGCCAAATAGAATCTCGGCGAACTTCACTAGGAGGGACGTGAGGCCCTTGAACGCTAGATGTGTGAGACTGTGCTGGAGCAATGTCTCTCGGTGGCGAATCCAAGTCGATGAGGACTTGTGTATGCTGTGACACTGGTGATGTAGGCGGTTCTGTTTCCATAACAGGCACCGTCTCTGCTGCTGCTTCTACTGTCGTTGCTTCTGTCATTGGCTCAGCCACTGGTTCTTCAACAACTACTGCTGCTGGTTCCTCTGTGATAACCTCTGCTGAATCAGGGATAGCAGTCTCTACTCTTTGTTCTGGGGCAGCAATACCCATGATTATGTCAGGACTATGTGTGGCTTTCTCAACTGGTGTCCTCTGTGTTCTTGGTTTTGACATCCTCATCCCTTGGGGAGGATTGCACCATTGTTTCTGTCTAGGTTTCCTTCTTGAAGTGGAAGGTGGTGTAGACTGAACCTGTGGCGGCTCTGTTCTCTCTGGTATCACCTTCCTAGACTTCTTGCTGTCGAGATAGAGTTGGCTATTTCTAACCACTCTACTCGTTCTTTCTTCTATAGATGTGTCTTCTTTGGCATACCAATCCACTCTCGGGAGTGATTGAGAGTCAACTGAATCTGTGAAGAATGAGGGGAGAATGACTTCTCCTTCATCATCTGACAGGCCCTCAATGTCTGCTGACATGAAATCAGCAATTTGTGTGAGTCTGAATCTGCTGTAGTTCCTTCTCCGCACTTCATACTCGTCTTTACAATTCACCCAATAATCTTCCATAGAAGACTTATGTGACGAGTGTTGCTCAAGGTGTGCTGCATAGAGTCCCCTGGGATCATAGGATCTTCTATCAATGAGATACTTGAGGTTAAACCTCGCTGTTTCTTGACTCATCATCTTAGCGTCTGCCGTGAATCCACATCTATACAGTCCCATTTCAACGGGAAAGTTAACAGCTGTCTTCCTCTTCAAGCGCAAGTGGATATGAACCTCGGACAACTGTCTCAGGAATTCCATGAAGACTACCCTATCTGAAGGGTATCTTGGTAGCATGGCAGGGTGGCCAATGTAGCCATACACGCGTATGTAGGAGAACGTAGGAAATTGGATGAACCAATCTTCCCAATCCGCCATTGCCTCTCTGGCTATCTGTGAAATACGCACGTGCATCTCATGGTTAAGCTCACGTATCGTGTGCATAGTGAAGTGATCACTTGTCCTCTTGAAGTGCCTTCCCGCTTGAGTAAACTCAAGACGTGTGAAATGTTCGTGAACCTTCTGCACACCTAAGGTTCCCACATTGTTCAATAACCTGAATTCACCTTGGAAGGCGATCAAGTATACCAGGTAAGAGCACATGTGGAACCTATGAGCTTCCAGATACCTAGTGATTTGTCGGTGGAGTGTCACTGATCAAAGTGGCCCAGTCATAGTATTCCCTTCTGCCAATGATTTTAGCGATGACATAGTACATCCATGGCTGAAATTGACGACCATCTTCTTCTCCAGTGATTCTATTGAGTAGAGTGATTAACACTGCGTACTCATCTTTGCATTCTCCTCGTCCCAACGGCTTAGGCAAGTTTGCCTTTGTCACTTTTATCCATTTTTCGGCCATAATCCTTTGACATTTGTCCTTAGCTGTCTCAAATGCTTTTTCACATTCCGTCAATGATATGACTTTGCTATTAGGATGTGATGGAATATCAAAACATCTTTCGATATCCTGAGGCTTTAAACTGCAAACAATTCTTCCATCTGTTGCTCTGATTTCTCTGGTGGTAGGGTTGTAATGCTTGATACAAGCGATTACAAGCTCTACGCTTTGTAGTGTGATGGGAATTGATGCGGCTTGTAGCAACCCGGATTCTTCGATATTCTGCAATGTTATTTGATTCATGCCTTCTAGCTGCTCCAAATCGACCACCGGATTTACTTGGTGCAGATTTGTGTCAACTGTTTTCAGGTAATCATGGAGTAAGACCGTCTTGGTCTCGTATTGCACCTGGGAGTACTGCATCCTGAAAAACTTGAAGATTGACTGTAAGCTTGACCTAGTTCAGATGATTTTCGGAAACCCTTAAAAATAGCGTCCTACCGAGAAGTATTTTTTTCGGAAAAAATCTGGCACATGGGTTTTGTTCGTGCTTCAATGCTGAACAAACCCAGTTCCTCAGAATTTGGATTCTGAAACTTTTTCGGAAAAAACCCCAAAAATAGGGGCAGCAAGTTTGCTGATTTTGGAAAATTTGTCGAGATGGGTTTCTCCGGAAAATGATGCTGAATATACCCAGTTGATCTGATCTGATGTAGCCTGTCGTTTTTTCTGTCAGATGCAAGAAAACCTAAGACAAGAAGAGAGGAAAAAGACAGAAGGTGGATTGGAAGTTTTATCTGATCTTCAAAAAAAAAAAAACTATCTCTGACCCAATCCTCAAAATGGCAATCTTTTCCTGCTTCAGATCTGCAAATAAAAATGAAGAACGGATGAAAACCTCCTTCAGATCTTCAATGGCGTACTTGAAAGCTTGTGGCTGTTTTTGTCTTTGAATCTGCAATGAAATAATGAAAAGGGGACGCCATCTCCTTGAATATATATGTTTGTGCTTCAGATCCACAAATTTGGGGACCTAACACAAGCTCAAAAGGTGATTTGAGTTTGATCTGAAGTTAAAAAGGTGATTTCCACCAATCGTGGAGCGTTTTAGCCAACTTTAACTCAAAAAGCTTTTGACTTTAGTCAACAAATGACCTTTGACTTCTTTTAGGCGTCCCTTTTCATCTTTTGCAAGTTTTTTAGTATTTTCTCCTGAAAACCCCCTGTTTGATCCTGAATCTAGCGTTGTCTGTTGACCCTGAGACGTCACGGACACATTCACTGCGGAGCTGGATCCATACTGGAAAGAAGTGCCTGGGAGACTGCATGATAAAAACTGAGTTTAGGGCTCCAAAAGAATAGGCGCCTTTCCCAAGAAAGGGCGCTTTTGCCAATGCCTTAGTGATTTTTCAATCTTCGTTCTTCAGCTTATTTGAAATGACCTCTCGTGCCTTGAACTGGATTTCTCGTTGATTGGAGAGTCGGATGTTTTCACTTGATGTCTTATCAGGTTCCTAGCTCTGCTTCGCCAGAAATGACTGTCTTCAAGAAATCTGAATCTCAAATTAGGGTTCCTTTATTCAAGGGCGCCTCTCCTTGAAAAGGGCGCTTTTGCCTTTTAGCTGGATTATTTTCATCTGACAAGTTGCCTACTTTGATCCAAATTATCTGTTGACTGCTCTGACAGATGTTGATGCTTGCAGTTGCGTTTACGAGATCTACTTGGGCTGAGAAAGATATCCTAGGAAGCCTTTTGTCATTGGTCAGCATCTGGAGGTCAAGAAAGAAGGGCGCCTTTCTTTTGGAAAGGCTCTTTTTCCTTAGAACTTTGTCGTCAACTGTGGTTTCTTGATGTTTCCTCAACTGCCTCTTTTTGCTTCGTCAGCAGTTGCTAGTGATCTATTCATCGGATGATCTGGATATTTGTTTCACTGTTGAGTCAGCAATCAAACGTTGAGGATGACCGCTTCGGATGATCTTACTGACTTTATTTGACCTTCAAAGATCATGGGCGCCCCTGCTTGAAAAAGGCGCCTTTTCAACATGTGAGCAATCTCCCCTTCGTAACATCTCCAGAGTTAGTCAAATTTTGACCTTTTTTACTTTCAGGAATCTCCTTCATCAAACAGCATTATTTTTGACCTTTTCCGCCATGGTTGCGTCGTTGAAGCTTTTGGAATTTAACTTTCAGCACCTGGTACTGGCCAATCTGCCATTAATGGCTGTGGAGCTCTTAACTTTGTTCCTGAAAAAGAGAAATAGACCCACCAGAGTAAAACCTGTCTTTTGATGATTCTGACTTGACCAATGTGATCGTGAAGCCTTTTAAGCCTATCAAAATCATTTTCGATCATTTCTGGGAAGGTCCTATTTTCGGGGGATTTCCCTGAAAATAGGGGAAAAAACCCTAATTTTCAAAATTTCAGAATTTTGCACGTGTGTTCCTTGACAGAAACCCATCAAGATTCTATGATTGGTTTGACCTAAAACTGACTTAACATGGCATTTTAACAAGATTTAGCTCAATTTACACAGAATGCCAAAAAATTAATTTTGGGTACAACATTGCTTCTAAATCCCTATTAGTCGATGCTGTAAGAAACAGCCTATACATTGTCATTTGATATGGTAAACTTGTCTTTGGTTGTGAATGGGACTTCTAAACTATGATTTAAATCTGAGTTTGCAAATTCAGAAATTAGTGTTACAAACTGCTGTTCATGAACTGTATTTTCTTCTACACTCAGAAATTCACATTATCTATATGCTACCCTAGCTGGGTGTTGAGACAAATGATTGTTTACTTTGCTGTTACAAAGTTGTAGTTCCATATACTCTTGTTGGGACATTAGCCAACTGTAGGAATTGTTTAGTTACTAATGGATGAATTGGTCCATAGCAAGACTGGTATTGCAGAAATATCTCAGATTTAATCAATAAACATCAGTGTGCAGTACGTGGTTATTTCCTATGCATGAGAAATCTTTGAATGCCGACACTTGCAATCTCAAATCACATTCACCTGAAATAAGGAAAGAAAATTATCAGTTCATTGCAAGTCCAAGACAGAAGAAAAAATCATACAGTTTAGGTCAGGGTCCTTACAACCTACTAACGATTTCAATAGCTAAACTCCCAAAAATGCACTAAAAGTAACAAAGAACTAAAGATAACATAAACTAAATTAAATGGGAAGGAAATGATAAAACGAAGAAGAAAGGAGACACTCACAAGAGGTCCAAGAATGAAGCTTCCAACAAAGCTACAACTTCAATACCTGCACACATAGAAACGAGAAAATGGTTGGGGCTATTTTAGGGGCTTGCCTTAGTCAAACCCTCATGTAGGTGTTCCCACCTCCATAGATAGTCAGATAGATGGAGAGAGAAATAAAATAGACAAGACAATGGAGGATAGATGTGCTAGAATAATGTGTCAAAGTAAATAGACAATGCAATAAAAGGAAACTTAGTTATCCTCCCTTTAAGGAGATGGTAATGCCGAAAGGAAGAGTCCAAGCTTGACAAAACGATTATTGCACACCTTATGAGAGCAAGAACATATGATAATAGTGGTAGAATGAAGCTGCTATGGTGTAGGAGGGGAAGAAGATTGATAGAATAGAGAAAAATGTGAGAATAGATCAAAATGAATCAAGAATGAGTGAGAGAGATTGAATGAATGGAAAAATGAGAGGGAAAATGAAGTATAAGCATGCAAAGGGGTTGTTTGCAGCATGGTTGCAAGATGCAGAGGCGTTACACTCGCAAGTAGGCGGGAAGTGTAATGTCCAAATGGCTATTGCAGTCAAGAATTTTTTTGGGATGTTCGCGCGATGCACAAACTTCTACACGGTGCGCGGTTGATCACAATAAAAAATCATCTTAATGGCCAGGGATGAACGGATTAAGGACAAAATTAAGATAATATTGCATTGTCGAATTAATTTATTTGAAGAGGAAGTTTATGGAATGTGAAATTGCATGGGATGCAATTTTCAACATTACATTTTGTGCCCACTTTAGTGAGCATATGTATTCTAACAGATGTGAGCTAAAGTAGAGAGAGAGAGGTTCGAGAGAATATACCCAAGATGAAGAAGACGTAGGTCTTTGATCCGGTATATGCGATTGAAAGGCTGAGCTAGGACACGGGTCTTCTATATTGTAAAACTGACTGCAATCTCACCACAAACATGTTAGCTGCAGATAAACACGTTAGGGTCTTCTATTTTGGTGTTTGGAAAAGAAATCCAAATTTCTAGCATTACATGGGAACCACTGGAGGTGTTTGTTTGCATTTTGATGTTTTGAAAAAGAAAAAAAATTCAAAATCCATATCATTTTTGAATGCCTCATAATTGTTGATTACATCTTGCAAGTTAAAGGGAATTTGCTCACAATTTGCAACATCTTGCATTGTTGGGGGTACTCAATCCATGAAGTGTGGCGTGGAGTATTTTTTCTTTAACACTATGCTCTGTTTTAAAGCATTTCCAGCATATGTATTGTGGCTGGCGTGGGACATGGTCTTGGTTTGGACCCAAATAATGAGTGGCTGTTCACATTTTGGAGTTTAAAAAAAAAATTCAAATCCTTGATATTCCTTTAGTTTGGCGTATGGTATCTCTTGCAAAGGGGGTCAAGTTAGTGAGGGGGTGTGGATTTATTGTGGCTGCTGCAATTTAATAATGTAGCTGATCACGTTCTTACACAGCCTTTCTGAAAGTGCTGATTGAATTTGTAATTTGTATAGCTGTTCAAATTCCATGCTCTTGGGCACTTATAAAAGTGGAAATCATTGCTGTTGTGTGGTTGGCCAACTAGAAAGGTGAGATTTTGTGTGGAGGTCTGCAATTAATTAACATATACCAGAATATGTGAGCAGAGGATAACAGGGGAGGGATTAAATAGTTCCAGATATGGAGTTGACTGTAGCATACAGTTGATAAATAATTTGCTGCTCGGAAAGAGAATTTCTGAATTGAACGATATGGAAGTTGCCTGTGAAGCATGAAATTCAAGTTTGTAAATTGGATTAATCTCATAAGACCCCTGATTTCTCTGTGTGTCAGTAGACTCACGAGTAATTGCAAAATGTGTCACTTTAGAATAAAATGTAGGCGGAGAAAGAACAAGAGGGTTTGAATGTGCCCTCATGATATCTAAAGGAGATACAAATCAATAGGGTTTATTATCAAAGAGGAGATGAATACCCTCAAGTTTTGAAAGGCGTGAATACCCAAACAAATGTGAAATATCTAGTAAATAGAGTTCCCAATGAGGTGGACCAAGAAGACTCATATGAACCTTCTACAAAGAATCACTAGAAGCTCTTGATAAAGCAACACTAACTTTGATGGAGCAATATGTGATGATGGAGACAAGATCTTAATGTATGTCATCAAAATACACTACTCATCCCATGATGTGTTCACTCAAGATGCATGAAGAGGAAAAATAGGTGAATTTGTAAGCGCTGGAGTAGAAGAATGTGATTTTCTTGAATAAGTTGCTTCAGTTTGTCAATTTTCTTTAGAAAGCAATCATTTTCATCATGATTTTCCTTCACACAATACACACATTTGACCTTACATGATGTGGAAGGCTTCTGTAGAATACTTAAGTGTAAAGAATGTTAGTTTTTAATAATCAGATTATGTAAGCAGAATTTAACTTAAAAATCAGACACATAAACACAGAAGGTACCCTGGGAAAACCCTCCTCTTGAGGGAGAAAAACCCAGCAACAAAGATCTCTCTTATATATAGAAGATGGCAACAAATCTCTTTACAATGAGGCCACACTCAAGGCCTATATACAGGATCAACTCTAGATGCAATAATAAACAATAACCTGCTCTTCCTTGATCTTCAAATCTGCACTTAGAGAAAATTCGCAATCTGCTCTAGGAGGAATTCTCACTTGAATGAAGAAGATAATTCGAACTTGCTTGATGATGAATGAAGGAGAAATGACCTTGTATAAATACACAATAAGAGAGAGGTCGCACCTCTTCATGTACAAGGTCGATCACAATAGAGAATTATAATTACAAATAATAATTGCGAATTACAAGGAAGGTCGGCCCAAGAGAAAAATATAATGTTGCTAAGTGAAGCGCCTCTTCACTTAATTATCTCAATAAAATAAATAGCCAAAGGCTATATGCAATTTTATGTCTTCACATGTGGCTGGAAGAATGAGCCTGAAGCTGCTATATCATCAACACTCCCTCTCAACTAGGGAGGAATACTTCCAGCTATACAAGACACATCACCTCACCGTGATGTCAACCACTATGGCTACTCCCATATGTGGAAAAGAAACATATCACCTCATCGTGATATCAACCATCATGGCTACACCCATGTATGGTATGTACAAGTGCTCATCACTCAACGTGATGTTGTCACCTCATTGTGACGTTCACCATGGCTCTCCTAGAGGGTGAAAAGCACAAGCACAAGAAAAATCATCACAGACTCTCTCTCGTGATGCTGTTATGGAGTCACACACATGACATCCACCATGGCTCTCCTAGAGGGTGGAAACAAGGGCTTTCACCTCAAATCTCTTTCAAAGAGAAATGCATTAACAAGGGCTTGCACCTCAAATCTTTCTCAAAGAGAAATGCATTAAAGCAGATAAGATCACTGATACTGAGACTCCTTCTCAGTTAGGGCTTCATTCTCCACAATACGAAGCTTGTCTCGAAAGTACACAAACTTTACTTTGGCAAGAGGCTTGGTGAGAATGTCTGCCGTCTGCTCATTAGTGTTGATATACTTCAACTGGATTGCTTTCCTCAATACCATATCTCTAATATAGTGGTATTTGATCTCAACATGTTTAGTTCTATCATGAAACACTAGATTGAAAGAAAGATTCACACAACTTTGATTATCACAATGAATGACAGTCGGCTCCATCGATTGACCAAACAATCCTGCAAGCAGCTTCCGAAGCCACACTGCTTCTCGAGCTGCCACACAAGCTGCAATATACTCGGCCTCTGTGGTGCTTAGTGCCATTGAAGATTGCTTCTTGCTACACCAGGAGATCATAGCAGACCCCAAACTGAAACAACATCCAGAGGTGCTCTTCCGATCAGTGGCACCCTACCCAATCGGAACCAGTATATCCATGCAGCTCCAAGTCCACATCAGAAGAATACCTCAAGCCATATCCAACTGTGCCACGCAAGTATCTTAGGATATGCTTTGCTGCAACTAGATGTATTTGCCTTGGTTCACACATGAATTGACTAAGTGCACTCACTATATAGCAAATATCTGGTCTAGTATTGACTAGATACATCAATGATCCAATCAATTGCCTCTACATAGTAGGATCCACCAGATCTGAACTTGCTGCAGCCTCCTTAAGCTTTTGAAAATTTGTCTCCATAGGTGTGGACATTGATTTGCAATCCATCATACCAAATCTCTTCAGAATGTCAATAGTGTACTTCCCTTGACTTAGAATCATCTCATCAGGCTTCTGCCATACTTCTAAGCCAAGAAAGTAGTGCATGAGACCAAGATCCTTCATTTAAAATTCAGAAGCTAGCTCCTTCTTGCATTTGATAATGAGGTGATCTTCTCCAGTAAGAATTAGATCATCAACATGTAGAACCAAGATTAATGCTTCGCCATCAATTACCTTGAAGTAAAGGTTTGAATCAACATCATTCTTGGAGAAGCCCAAGCTTGACAAGTAACGATCAATTCTTTCGTACCATGCACGAGGAGCCTGCTTAAGGCCGTACAAAGCCTTCTTCAGCCTGCAAACATGAGACTCCTTCCCATGTACCTCAAAGCCATCAAGTTGCTCAATATATACCTCTTCCTCGATTACACCATTTAGAAATGCTGTCTTCACGTCCATCTGGTGAATCTTCCATCCTTTAGATGCTGCAATAGCAATGATGGTCCTGATTGAAGTATAGCGAGCAACTGGAGCAAAGCTTTCCTCATAGTCAACTCCCTCTTTCTGAGAGAATCCTCTAGCCACGAATCTTTCCTTGTACTTCTCAATGCTCCCATCAGCCGCATGCTTGATCTTGAAGAGCCACTTAGAAGATACAACAGATTTTCCTTCAGGTCTAGGTACGATGTCCCAAACATCATTCATGAGGATGGATTGATACTCCTCAGCCATAGCATCTTTCCATACTTGCTGACTAGTAGCTTCCTCAATGCTAGAAGGTTCTGACTCAATGATTTGACTCATCAAAGCAACATAGCTTGAAAACTTATGAGGTCTCTTGCTTTCTCTGAAAGTTCCTCTCGAGGTTGCAAACCTTTCTGCCTCCTACATTGTTTGCCTAGCCCAAAGAGGTCTCTTACGACCAATCATAATGTTTGTAGGTCCATTAGTAGTTTCCAAAGGCTCAACTGGATCATCATCTTCTTTAGGATCAGTAGCCTCCCTCTGAATCTCAGGAGTATGGTCAACCTCCATATCCTGAGGAGACTCTTGGTCTTCTATCTCCATGTGGATGCCCTTAGACCTCTTGAATGCAACATCTTCTTCAAATGTAACATCCCTGTTGATCTCAATCAACTTCTGACCTGGAATGTAAACTCTGTAGGCTTTTGAAGTCTCACTGTAGCCCACAGATATTCCCTTCTTGCCAGACGGTTCCAGCTTTGTCCTCTTATCTTTAGGTATATGAACATACATTGGACAACCAAATATCCTCAAATTACTTACTTTCAGCTTCACCCCTGTGAATGCTTCTTCGAGAGTCATGTTCTCCAAAATTCGGTGAGGGCTTCTATTCTGAACATACACAGCTGTCCTAGATGCTTCAGCCCAAAGGAAGGTTTGTAGATTTTGATCATGAATCATGGCTCTAGCTACTTCTACAATAGATTTGTTCTTCCTTTTTGCAACACCGTTTTGCTGTGGATTATAGGGAACACAAAACTCCCTCTTAATTCCTGCCTCAACACAAAAGTTACGAAAACTTCCGAAGATGTATTCTCCTCCATTGTCAGACCTTAGAACTTTGATCCTCTTCCCGGACAATTTCTCTACCTGAGCTTTAAATTCCTTGAACCTCTCAAGTACTTCCTCAGATTCTTTAGATTTCAAGAAATAAATCCAAGTCTTTCTAGAGTAGTCATCAATAAAAATAATGTAATACAAGAAACCACTCAAAGAAGCAACAAACATTGGACCACATAAATCAGAATGAATAAGATCTAGAATACATTTAGATCTACTTTCACTACTATGAAATGACCTTTAGTATTCTTACCTAAAGCACATCCTTGACAGGTACCTTCATGCTCCTTGTTGAATTTAGGAAGGCCCGTGACCATCTTTTCCATGGTTGGTAGAGCTCGAAAGTGAAGGTGAGCAAGTCTTCTATGCCAAAGTTCACATGAACTTGAAGACTCATGCAACAAAGCCTGAAGTGGACGAGTGCAAAGTCTGTAGAGACACTCATGTCGAACTCCAATCACCCGGGCATACTTGATACTCAAGTTCTTCGGCCATGCAAGAACTTTGCCTTCGGAGAATGCAACTTGATACCCCTTGTCCTCCAATGTTGAGATAGAGACAAGGTTCAGCTTGATACCCGAAACAAATAGAACATCACTCAACTGCAAGGAAATGCTTGAATCCAAGTGAAGAGAGGAGGTCCCAACTCCTTTCACAGAGTAACTAGCATCATCACCAATAATGACTTGAACACTAGAATCTCTCTCCACCAAATTAGATTGATGCTCTCTAAATCCGAAGATGTGGCGAGAGGCACCACTATCAATCAACCAAGTGTTGATGTTGGTAGGCACATTGCTTGACAAAGCTGAATAGAATAGAAATTTACTTGAATCCTTTTGCGGAGAGATCTCATCCACATTTGCAAATGAAGCCTGCTGCTTAGGCCTGGTTGGACAATCCTTAGCAAAGTGACCAAACTTGTCACATCTAAAACATTGAATATGAGAGAGGTCCTTCTTCTTCTTGAATGCAGGAGCACCATCAGATCCCTTATCTCTATTCCTCTTGAAGTATCCTTTCTTTCCTTCTTTCGCTTTCTTCGAGGACTGTGTGGCAAGAACATGAATTTCTTCATTTGTAGAGCTTTGACCAATACCTCTCGCAGCCAACCTAGACTCTTCTTGAATACAATCCGCCCTCAAACGATCAAACTTAGGAAGTTTTGATCTTGCGCTAATGCCTTGAATGTATGACTCCCAAGATGAAGGAAGACCATTAAGAGCCAACATGGTCAAATCCTTGTTATCAACAACATGCCCAATAGTAGAGAGCTGATCTCTCAACTCAGTGATCTTCATGAAGTATGAGATGACGGATTCTCCTTTCGCCATCTTGATGTGATGAAGCTGTTGCTTCAATGCAAGAGCTCGACTTGTGTTGTTGATCTCATACATCTCCTCCAAAGTCTTGAACATCTCCCTTGCTGACTTCAACTTGGAGATGATTGGCACAATGTGATCTTTCATGGAATCAACCAACATCTTTTTCGCCTTAGTGCCATTCCTCTTCCATTGAGGCTTCTCATTCTCATCGGAAGGTTCGGGAACTTCGCCCTCCACAAACTCTGCTAACTCATTTTCTTCCAATGCTTGCATGACTCTAAACTTCCAAGATGTGAAATTTGAAGCGCCTTCAAGTCTATCTTCGACCTTCAGCCCGTTCACCATCTTGACAATAAGATCGATGCAATTATGATGAGAATAAGAATGGAGGATAATGCTGCTTGAACAAATCTGATCACAATCTTCTTATACCCGCTCTGATACCATGTTAGTTTTTAATAATCAGATTATGTAAGCAAAATTTAACTCAAAAATCAGACACATAAACACAAAAGATGCCTTGGGAAAACCCTCCTCTTGAGGGAGTAAAACCCAGCAACAAAGATCTCTCTTATATATAAAAGATGGCAACAAATCTCTTTACAATGAGGCCACACTCAAGGCCTATATACAGCATCAACTCTAGATGCAATGATAAACAATAATCTGCTCTTCCTTGATCTTCAAATCTGCACTTAGAGAAAATTCGCAATCTGCTCTAGGAGGAATTCGCACTTGAATGAAGAAGATAATTCGAACTTGCTTGATGATGAATGAAGGAGAAATGACCTTGTATAAATACATGTTGTACCCAAACCAAATTTTTTGCTTCATCAAGGCATTTTGCTTAAAATAGTCTAGACCTTGCTAGAATGATGTCAAATACAGTTTTTGGGCAATATCAAGCATGGTGTTTTGTCAGTTAAAGGCAGTTCCAGTTGATTAGAACCTGAATCAGAGACTCAGAATGAAGCATTTCACGACGATAATTATACTTTTTGATGGTCATTTTAGTGGCAAAAATCAAGATTTCAGTGGTTAATTCTTGAAGATTTCTCAAGGAAAAGCAAAATTGCGCCCCTGTAAGCCAGGGGCGCCCTTCTTTTTGAAGGCCTAGATTTTGTGATAAATGCTCATGAATATAGTCAATCTCTTCAGAATTAGTCTGCCTATCTGATGAGCTATCTTGCGAGGCTATCCGAGACTCGTAACTCCGGTAACTGGCGACAAAAGTTGAAGATTCCAAAGTTCCAGATTGCAAAAGCTTATCTTTTTCCAGCTTTTGCGCCCCTGTAGCTTAAGGGCGCACCTCTTTAAAGGGGGTTAGATCTTGGTATTCCTGATGATTGATGCAGTCAATCTCTTCACGACTAGTCTGCTTGTCCGACGAGCTATCAAACGTAGTCATCCGAGTCCCAGAGCTCCAACAGTCGACGTCAGAAGATGAGCTTATGGAGAGACTTCACATCACAAAACTTCCTCACATGGTGAAACTGCGCCCCTGTAGCTCAGGGGCGCTCTTCAAATTGACCCTTGAGATGGCGGAGTTTGCTGATGAGGTCTTCCTGACATCAGTGCTACTCTAGTCCGGCTTTGCGATGCACCAAGTTTCCTGTTAATCCGACATTCTGAAAGATCATGGCAGAGATTCTACCAGGCACGTAATTTCACGGGCGAACTGGCATATAAATTTCATTGTATTTCTGTAGGCCAGGGGCGCCTAGCCTTTAGGCATGTCAGATGAGGTTATTGACGTTCGAAGTCTTCACGAGACTTGAGCGTAATTACTCCATCTATCCAACGAGCCCAGCCGTCAGCTTTCGGGATTTGGCAAACGCTCGTACGTGCGAGGTCTTTGGCGAAATACTGAAAAACGAAGACAGCTCAGAAAGTGGTTAAGTCTGGTCGTCTATTGAATATTCCATCTTGAGAAAGGCGCCTTTCTATTTGAGGTCTTAGAAGCAGTTTTCTTGCTTCGTCACCTCCAGAGTCGTCTCTCGTAGGTCCGTCTGGCTACGATGGTCGAATCAGGTCATCCCAACTCCAGATATTAGAGGTCAAAGTAGGGCATTTGGTTGAGAGTTGTACTTTCGTCAAAATGGTGTTTGTACCTTATCAGGCCAGGGGCGCTTTTTCTTTAGGGATCCTTAATGCAGCTTTCAGATATCCTGCGTATATTCGTTGGATGCGGAATTCTCCTAGTCATGCAGTGTGCGTGGTTGCCTGTTAGCAGGGTTCACCGTTCGTCGTCGACAGTCGTTTGAAGCGTTAGATGGCAGTTTGGAGAAATGGTTAAGTCTGGTACCTAAAAATCAATTTAATCAAGGGCGCTTAATTCTTTGAGGTGTTAAATGATGGATTTTGCAGTGATGACTCCTAGCAGACATTTCTTCCTTGCTCTGCAGGCTTCGTAATGAATATTCCTGTTTAGTCACAGCCTTGCTTAGCAACCCGGAAATCAGTGTCGAAGATGGCCAGTTGTAATTTTGTAGTCAGCTACAAAGTAGGAAGTTAATAAAAAACGTAATATCTTGAGCAAATGGATGCCTATGTGGACAAATGAGGACTTTTCGAAATCAGTGAAGTTCGCTGAATCCATCCAAGTGCTTTACGTGGTTTGTCAACTGAATAAAATAACATTTAATATTTATTTTGCATGCTAAGGCATTAAATGGCGATTTTCTTCAATAATTTATTATTGGCGCCTTTTTAATGATGGAACTTAAATTCGCATGTAAGGGCAAGATGAATATTTTTAATATTATTATTTTTATTCCGGACTTCGAGTTAGTCTCAGTTCGAACTGAAGGGGTCCAATTAGAATCATTCTATTTCAGTTGAGGTTTTAAATCTTGCAGTCAACATTATGGTGCAATTTTGCTCTATTAATTCAAGCATGGCATCATATTTCATTCACAACTTGAGCAAATTCATAATTCTTCAAAGCAAAGGCGAATTTCCTTCAGAGTTGGGCAAATTTTTCATCAGCAATCATTGGTGAAGACATCAAAACACTTTCTTTGCAAGTACAAGTCAGAAGTATCAGTGAATTTCAAGGCAGAGTGGCGATTTTGGCAAAGGAAAACATCAAAAAACGTCTTTCTTCTTCTCAATTTCTTCCATTTTCTCGTCTTAAATTCATTCGCATGTTTGAAGAATTTGTAGATTTTGACAAAACAAATCATCTGGGTTGATTCAGAATAGCTTCGTCGAGAAAACCCATGTGCCAAAAATTTTTAGGAAAATTTACTCCAGAGCAGTAGTTCTCGAGTTTCTAATTTTCTCAACTGAAAATTCCTTGCATGGTCGAGTAAAAGTCAAATTTTCGTAAATCTGACATTGTGGGTTGTCTTAGAATCTTTTTCTGGACAAAACCCATATCTCAGATTTTTTGCTGAAAATTACCCTTTCGATAGGCTATTTTTAGTTTTCTAGAAAAGTTGTCAAAATATTGCCGTGTTCACAGTCAACAGGCGAGTTTTTCAGAGTGCAATTCACATAGACTGAATTCAAGACCAAATCGGTCTTAATTCACGATTTCATCAGAAAAGCTGAGACCGATTTGTACCAAGTGCTTTCAGAGGGTTGACAGGTGTAGTTACTCAAATCCATATGGTTGCATGCCTTGTATGGCCGATGTTCTTCCAAAGCCGGTTTAGAGGGTTGATATCGTTGGAATTTTGCATGTGCAACAAGTTCGTTTGCATTTCTCACAACCAAAGTGTGTGCAGTCAAACTTCACAGTTTCGTCATGCAACACTCTTTCATTAAGGAGAAGCGTCAGAGACATCAAGCTGCAAAAGAGATAATGGCCATCACTTCAGTTACGGAGCCACCAAAGTTACTAGTCAGTGAAATGCTAGTTTGAGTGTGCAAAGATTGCCAAGATTGCTCAAGTTGCTGACATTCAGATGTTGATGCAGTTAACAATCTCGTTGAGGGATTGGTTGCTTGAGATCACGATCAGTAGACTTCAGTTCCCACTTCTCAGAATAGACATTATACACAGGAATTAAACTTGGTGTTACCTGTTCAAGTTAACTCGCTGCTTCATCTCATGCATATCTATTCTGAGATCAACTTTATTCACTTGGAGTTTTATTTAGGGTTTACGTTAACTGATGGTAGTGTTCTAGTTAACATGCTTTCAATAAGGACGTGCATGCTTGCACAATTGTCCATTTTTAGATTAGATGTTTCGGTTAACTAATGGTAGTTTTCCAGTTAACTGTATATTTTCCTTTATTAGGGTTTAGCAATAAATCTTGCATGCATTGCAAGACTGTAGTTGACTCGAGGTGATTTTAGGGTTCCCTACACCTTTCGATGTCTATAAATAAGAGCTTTTGCTCATTTGTACATAACTTTTGCGTGATAGCATACATGCTGTGCCTACCTTGCCTGTAGTATTGCTATTTTGTATCTGTTCATGAACTTTTGCACAAGAGAGAAATATATGCTGTGCCTACCTTGCCTGTAATATTGCTCGTTCTGTATCTGTTCATGAGTATTTGCTATTGTGATGAATTGTTATGCCACTTGGGTTCCATGCAATTATGATGGTGAATTCTTGCTTTAGATAGATATAGTGGCTAGTTGATCATAGATTGTATGCGTGTCTCGCCTATGCAATTTATTATCCTAGTTGGCTATCCTTTATGTTATGTGTTCAATAAACTCGTTCAGATTGAGCTGATAGATGTGCCACCTTGCCTTCAAGTTGAGAATTTGTTCTTGGTTATCGTATGATGTGTGTGAATAATAAACTTATTCAAATTGAGCTGATAGTTGTGCCACCTTGCCTTCAAGTTGAGAATCTGTACTTAGTTTATCGTATATTGTTGTTTCCAATAAGCCTATTCAGACAAGCAGATAGTTGTGCCACCTTGCCTTCACGTTGTGAGTCCGTACCCGGCTTATCGTCAGATAATCATTCCTGCTCCATTTCCTCATGCTCTATTTTCTTGAGGAAATTGGATAGATTTAAAGTAGTTATCTTAGTTGTAGTTAATGATTTGCGAAACCAGAAAATCCTTAGCTGCAAAGTTCTTGGTTTTCTTAACCTTGTGCCTCTTCCAGCTAAGAACAAAAAGATAGGACTTAGATTACTTTTCTTTTCCACGGATTCCAGCAATACGAGGGAGCTTCCCCTCCTAATTTGAAGAGCACTCATTACGCAGTGTGCATAGCTGTCCGTACAAACCTGCACTCCAGAGGTGTTAGTTTTTACGCCAACAATACACAATAAGAGAGAGGTCGCACCTCTTCATGTACAAGGTCGGCTACAATAGAGAATTATAATTACAAATAATAATTGTGAATTACAAGGAAGGTTGGCCCAAGAGAAAAATATAATGTTGCCAAGTGAAGCGCCTCTTCACTTAATTATCTCAATAAAATAAATAGCCAAAGGCTATATGCAATTTTATGTCTTTACACGTGGCTGGAAGAATGAGCCCGAAGCTGCTATATCATCAACAAAGAAGACTAAGTGACATGATCAACTCTCTCAAGATTACTCAATCATGAAATTAACATAAGCAAATGAACAATGAGAAGATCACCCTCCTCCCCTGCCCCAAAATCAAGTAAAATTACATAATCACGAAACTCCTTAGCATGAAATGCTTATGACACTTTATATTTAGTGCATACACAATTGCCATTTGCCAAAAAAAGTGTAAAGTGGTTTTGACTTTTATGTGCTGAAAATATAGATTTGCTTCAACTTGCAACATGTAACAAGATCTAACAAATTTTCAAAAAATTGCAATAGAAATTTTTGTCAAAAATCATAATTGGAGGTCAAATTTAGAGTGCTCTATCTCACTCAATACTGCACCAAATCCTCATTGTGACTAATTGCTGGAAAGCACTCAAAGTCCTGTTTGTAACAAATCCAAAATTGCTTCTTTTCAAAACTTGTGTGAGGTGTGCAATCTTATACAAATAAACAGATTTTTGGGTGGAAATATTAGCAAAATAAATTTACTAAGGGTCCTAGGCCAAGTGCTCCAATTTTGATGAAATGATTGCTGATTTATGAGTTTTATGCATTTTGGATGCAATGGTAGGGCTGAATTTGACCCAAAATGCTTTGAAATGATGACACATTTTTAGATCTTGTAGGTACCTACTAAATAAAAACCTTCGCAGATTTGGTCTCCAATGTCCAACTGGGATGCAACAAAAGACAAAATCTAGTATTTTGGATGCTTTGGAGTGAATGGTGGACTCAAATTTGTTCCACTAATATCCAAAATGCATTTGTGATACAAAGCCACAAAAGGAACCCCCTTTAAATTTGATATTTCTATTTAACTTTTTGATTCTCTAGATCATCATTCAATGCAAGATGACATTGACACAAAGGACTCAATTATATGTTTGGAATCTTTTGGCACTCAAAAGAAGACATTGACAATCCAAGGCAAAGAGGAGAATTGAAGTTGTAGCAACCAAAAGGATAAGAACATGCTAAACAAGGAGATAGACTTCGCAAAACTGATATTTTGTTTGGGGAATTTTTGAGCAATGCACTCTGCAAGAAGAACATTTTTCACCACCACTTGGGTTTTCTCCCTTTCTTGGGGTGTCCAAGATAAATGCTGTGTTGTGTTGCATATTTTCTTCTTTTTTGTTTACAACAACACTTTAATTCCTCCATTCAAATTGTTATTTGGTAATACTAAGTAACACAATAGTTTAATTTGTTTGGTTCTTGATTTCTACTTGAAATTGGAGGAAATTATGGGTCAAAGATGCTTTCCCCTAAAATGTTTGCTGCCTTCCAATGTGTTGGGAATCCAAGGTAGTTCATGGGTTGTTGTCCTTTGTATTCAAGAATATTGAGTATAGTTTTGAATATTTTATATTAGTGAAATGACATAGATTTAGTGTCGCTTATTTGTTTCCTTGTTCCCAATTGATCTTATCCAACTTGTGGTCAACTTGAATAAAACCAAGGTCATGGTCTTCAACACCATCAAGGATGCTCTTTCCAAGTTTCATTTATTTTACTAAGGGGCCCCAATGGAGGTAACCACAAAGTATACTTATTTGAATGTTTAGTTTACGGGTCCCCTCTCCTTTCTGCTTGCTTCTTAGTCTTGACTTTATAAAGGATATACCTCACTTTTTCTTCTAAAGAGCCAATGTTTTCACATACATTTCTAGGATATCCCTTCATATATTCTCCTCTTTGATGCAATGGTTATATTTTTATGAGTTGGGGCCCTAGTATGGGTTCTTGTGATTGGGATTAGTTTGAAAGGGTTTAGATGATTATGCTTTAGTGTGTGATTTGGTGCAAATAGATGGTTTCTTGGTGTATTATCTAGATTGAATATGTTGGCCAATCTCTTTGCCTTGAGAGTATATTCAGGCTCACTTGATTTATTCACAAGCTAAGATCCATGGGTGGTTCTACTCTATCTTTTGGGAGATATCCTTTTTTAGTGTTCCTCGAAGGAGATTGCCTCTTTAAGTCCTTGCGGGTGTCGATATTGCTGGTTCTTTGAGGTCCATCTACTCTTCCAATCTATTGGTATTTCTTTGGGCCATCTCCCTCCTTTCAGATACTTCTTATATGCTCCTCCTCATATTCTTCTAGGGAAAGAGCTAATCAATAGATTTTGTTGGGACTCAATTTGAAAGTGGAAGAAATTGCTTGAGCCCTAGCCCCTTTGTGCATTAGGCCTCATTTTTCCCATCACTTATAATAAATTTGTGAAATCTTTAAATGGGTCTCCCTTGGACAAGTTTGCTTAAATGTTGTTTCTCATCATCTCACATGTTCCTATTTGATGTTGGAAATTGCAAAAATCCAAGAAAGTTCTAAGTTTGGGATGGTTTTGTCATTTTCCTTAGTTTTGTAGAGTTGTATTGTTTTGGTGGACTACTAGACTTATTCTAGCTGTCTGACGTCTTATCTTGATCGTTGGTCCCATATAGAAATTCCACATAGTTTATTGGGTTCCTTCATTCCATCAATTTACAAATTTTCAATGGATGTTTGGACTTGTTCTTTGTCTTGACCTCCCAACTATTCCTAACCTTTGATCAAATCCCACCTTTCGCCCTTGCGCTTTGTTTCCCTTTTGTGGACTTGTGGAATTTGGACAAACATTTTTCTTCATCCATTTTCACCTCCAAGCATTCTGACCTTCAATCGTTTTCTGCTCCTTTCCCATTTCAGCATTTTGTGAACTTGTGGGTTCTTGACAAACCTCTTTTGTTTGCTTCCATTTTTCTATCCCGTCCTAACCTCCAATTTTGCATCCTATTCTTACAAAGCGTTCCAATGCTTTGCCAATCGTTTCTTCTTGTGTAGAGTTCAGGCTAACTTCTAGACTTCCATTTGGACATCCCATCTTGACCTTTAGTTCCGTTGCAAGATTCCACATTTCTCTATATTGCTTCATTTTTCTCATTTTTTCCATCTAAGAAGTTTTGATGGACTTTTGGACTTCCATCTCCATGTCTAGTCCCAACCTCTAGTCTTGATGCCATTTTAGAGCAAATTCAAACCCTTTAGTCAAATGTGCACTTCATACTCTTGTGCACCTCTGAATGGATGCTTTAACATTTGATTTGAAATTGAATTTTTCTTTGGTTTGGTACCCTTGTTCATGCCATGCGTACCTCTATATAGGGCCTAAAAAATTTGAATTTCAAATCTTCGTTGATGAGTTGTGCGCCAACATTCTAGGTGCGTACTTGACAACTACTCTTGAAAAAATTCAGTCCATGTTTTGAACTCCCTTTATCAGGCATGCTCTCCATCATTAGTTGCGCACTTCAAAAGAAAACATAAACAATTTTTGAAATTTTGAAATCCCATATAGTTAGGTGTACATTTGATTGTGTAGTCTTGGTCTTTGAAATTTGAATTCAATTTTCCTTTATGAGGTGCACACCCTATTCCACACACACCTTTTATACCACTTATGCACTTTTGAATTTGAACAACTCCCCTTTAAAAATGGACCCCTCATCATTAGATGCATACCTATGCATTAAATTTGAAACTTGAACTTCACCTCTTTTAGGCATGCCCCATACAAAATATTGAATTTACACTTATTAGGCTTGTGGACACCTTAGAATGCAACTTTGAAAATGCCTCTATTAGTTGTGCCTCAAGACAAATAACCTTATGCTTGGGAATTCACCCCTTTTAGGTGTGCACGGCACAACTAGACTTAACATATATTACGATTTTGAATGTCTCTTTTAGACAAGTGCACACCTATCCTATATTCCTAACTTTGAAGTTGGAAATCAAATTGCTTTATTGAGGTGCATGTAATTTGTGAATCTGCTTTCAAAAACCTATTTCATTCATATAAGTGCACACCTGCATGTCTTATTTCAATCCGATCCTTGAGTGTCCTCTTTCTCTTGTTAGGTGCGCACTTGCCAATGCATTTCTGATTGAAACTTTGAGTGATCAGTTTGTGTTGTTAGGTGCACACTTGACAATTGAGGTGCATGTAATTTGTGAATCTGCTTTCAAAAACCTATTTCATTCATATAAGTGTACAGCTGCATGTCTTATTTCAATCTGATCCTTGAGTGTCCTCTTTCTCTTGTTAGGTGTGCACTTGCCAATGCATTTCTGATTCAAACTTTGAGTGATCAGTTTGTGTTGTTAGGTGCACACTTGACAATGCAATTTTGCCTTTTGAAGAATGAAAATCAATCTAATTTTTCCTTATCAAATGAACACCTAATAGTTCAATTTTGACTTTGTTCTTTGAAACTCCATCCCCTTCATAGAGGTGCACCCCTAACAATGGGATTTTGAACTTTTTAGGCTAAACTTGATTTGTGTGCCCTTGACCTTATGCTGTAGCCGTTTTTCCTGATCTGAAATGTCTTCTTTGAAAAAGGTATGCACCTTAAAATGCCATCTCTCTGTTTGCTTAATAGAGGTGCATTCTTAATAAGGAATTATCTTCTTTGGTTTTGAAACATGGTACCTTACTCTTCTATCAAGTGCATGGTTGGTCGTCAAACTTAGTGGAAATCTTCAGCAGCAACCTTCATTCTCCATCATCACGAATGATTTGAAAAAACTTTGTTCTACAACCACGTGAAGATTTAGAGGACAGCAAAAGATGACAAGATGAACCAAACTTGACAAGTTTTGAAACATGATTTGCACTTTGATCAACAAACAAAAATATTCAGCTTAAAACTTGGCACAGTAAGAAAATTTCATATAGATACAACACATTGATTGCCTAGATGTACATAGAATTTTGGTAATATGCATCTTCCCTTGTAGTCTAGACTGTAAATGAGGGTGTGGTTGTTTGCAAAGAGGGACACTGTTTTGTGGTTCTGTATCCATTCGTTCTAGAGACTATAGTTACCTACTGACACTTGGTATTCCCAATGGTTTTTGAAAGAAGTAATAATCTTGTGCTTCTGGTGTTTCTGGAAATTTCACTGTCGAACTGGATATCTGAATGTAATTGCTTCCTGAAGGTAAAATGCAAAACACCTCTTGTCAGGATAATTAGAAAGGTAGCAAGGGATGCTTCTAAGTCTTTATAATAGTCTTGTATAATCAGTTCTTTCTACCAGTATATTTATGCCATTTCTATGAAGTGCAGTTTCTGATGAATTAATCAATGCTCTTAATAATTTGCCAACATTTCAAACCTGAGTGAACTATAGTTTCTTTGAAGTTAGTGTTTATGTTTTTGCAGAAATTTCCTTGTGAGCAGTGTATCTTCCTGATATATATTGAGTACATTATACAGATAACAACAGAGATTGGGTTCTTATTGTCTTTCTAAGTTTCATGCTGTTTTCTATTTTACTAGCAACCCTATTTGAAATGCATTATATTTCAAGTATTTTCATAACCAATTACCTGGATATATACTCAGACATCTGTGATTTTACCTTTTCTTACATATCATGTTCTCATTTCTTTTTTGTTGCAGAATATGCACAGATGTTCAGTTCACAGTTAGCAATTCTTAAAAATTGGGTGTCCGTTTCCAAAGTTGACTCAAAAGAATGTACAATCAGACATTGTTGAATGCTGTACTTAAGAATATGCTATGATTGTTGAAATGCTCAAAACAAAAATATTATATCATGTTTAGGGTTAGAATTTTTGAGTGGATCATTATGAACAAAATTCCAAATTTGCAATTTTACAAATTCATGTAATTTCATATGAGAATTGAATGCAAATAATTTACATAATTCTGAAAATTCAGGTAGTTGAACTTCTTGGAAGGAAGCCTGAGCATCTGTCAGTATTGGAATCATTTCAAGATGGTTGTCATGAAGTTGACATGACAGATGGTACGCACTACCTGATCCGAGATTTGGTGATGCATATTCATAACCAAGATCAAGACATAAAAAATAGTATCTTGATTTTCCTTCCGACATATCGGTCCCTGGAGCAGCAATGGCTGTTTTTGAAACGTACCGGGGTCTCCCTGAAGATCCATGTTCTGCATAGCAGCATTGATATGGAAGAAGCTACTAGAGCTATGCAGATTTGTGATTCTTATAGAAAGGTATGGTGCCACAATTCTGTTGCTTTTTTTGTGAGTTGCTTATGGATAGATTTTTGCTGCTAATTGGATTTTATTTATTCTATGGAAGTAAGGTGTATCTGTATTAATACGAATGGTATCTTTATTGGTGCATGTTTTGATTTATTTTTCCATGAAATGTCATGATACTCAAGTGGATTGATGCAGCTTTCCTGCCAAATAAACATGTTGGCGTTTAAATTAGCACCTCTAGAGTGCTGATTGTAAACATTCAGCTATTTCAAATGTTTTGCAACACTTCTTCGTTATTTAAAGAGAAGTCCCTCTCTGCTGAAAGCAATGCGTAAGGAAGGGAATGGTAAATTAAGGTTCCTATTTTTTTGTACTTCAGCAGTAGGACACAAGGGTGCACAAACACAATGTGCCGCAGCTAAGCTTTTTTTCTGGTTTCTGTAGATCTTAACTACGACTGTTCTAGCTTTTAATCTATCCAATATCCTCAAGGTAAACAGAGCATGAGGGTATAGGAGCGGGAATGGATTGGTTGGATCACTTGAATCTGCCGTCTCCTTAGAATATGGCCGAGGCTCTAAACTCTCAGATATATGCCGGGATAAGGTTAGATACAAGCAAACGCTTTTCATGGTAAGCTAGATCTGAGACTTGCCAAGGAGGAGGAACCCCTATCTGAAGTATGGGCTAGGAAACGACTTACAAGGAACAACAAACTTACAATGTCTTGGCCGACAAACTTGCTAAGGAGGAGGAACCCCTATCCGAAGTATAGGTTGAAGGACAATCCATTAAACAACAACGAATGACAACCGTTAATAACAGATATCCAAGGAGGAGGAACCCCTATCCGAGGAGGGAAATGAAACAACAAGCTATTAGATACAAGACGTAGAAAGAACTCAAATAGGTAGATCAAAATGTAAGCGCCTTCTGATTTTCTTCTTCAAGCTTCATCAACAAATTACAAAGATTGGGACAACAAAAGCACGAAATCATGCACAATTACAATCAACCAATGCACTCTCATCCAAGAGTGAACAAATATTCGCTTTCAAAGTTGTTGGCAACAATGGCGCAACAATTTTGCATAGCAAGTAAAGGTTAAACAAACAATGAGCCCAAGGCTCTTATTTATAGAACTCGAAGGAGTGGGCAACCCCAAAATCTCCTTGAGTTAACAATGAGTTCTTGTCAATCAATTAGCAAGATTTATTCCTAAAAAGGGGAACAAGCAGTTAACTGGAAAACTACTTCAGTTAACTGAAATTAAACACAAAGTCAACTAGAAACTACTTTAGTTGACTGAAAGTAAACTAAAGGTAAACTTTAATACAAAGTATCCCTCCAAAATAGACATCCATATTTAATAGAGATCTAAGATCCACAAATTATGGAAGCCAATTAGACATCCTTAATCAGTGGGATCTGACAATGCATGATTTATGGGATATGGAGTTAACTTGGAAAGGGGCATCAAGTTAACTCCAATTACATTTAATGTCATCTTGAGTTGACTTGGAAAGGAGCATCAAGTCAAACTCAAGTATCATAAATGCCACTTGGAGGGTGTAGGACGTCCTTCCTTGGTGTTTCTACAACTCACCCATAATCAACAGTGTTTCTATCCATTCGTTGACTTTTTCAGCCTCAGGGGAGTTAATGCTCTGTAGAATGATGACGTGGCGTTTGAGCATTACTTCACCTGTTGTGAGCTGATATCCGAAGTCTATACACTGAGCAGCTGCCTCTTCGAACTGGGTTGATAAAGCTACCACCTTGGCTAACTTGCAACCGTCTGGATCATCAAGAAAGGTACTGCGGATGACATCTCTGAACTGATTCTGTACAGTGACCATCTCGATGTATTCTCCTCCCTCGCATTGGTATTCTAGGCGCGGGAAAGATATTACCAACGTTCTTGTGAAGTTGATAATATTGGCAATCACCCGTCGATAATCAATCAATTCTACTGAATGGGCGTCATAGGCTTTCACCTTGTACGCCAGTTGTTCTTTCCAAGCAAAGAGATGTTGCTTGTTTTCCTCATAGTAGACTGATTGATATGCCAATTGCAAGTTTGCAATTGTGCTCTCGTCTTCTAGCCTCTTTTCTGCCATTTTTTGTTCTGATTGCTGGATTTCTGCACGAAGTCCATGTGCTCTATCCCGTAATTGGTATAGATTTGCCAGTATACATCTACCTTTGAGAACAAACTCTTCCACTTGATCTCTCAAGTGTTTGCCGTATGTTATCAGTTGTTGATGATTTTGTTCTGTGGGGAGATCTAGCAATCTTGTTGGTAAGGCTGAGACGTTCGGGGTGCCATGCATCAAGCTGGAAATGTATGATCTCAATTGTTGGTTCTCAGCCTTTAAGGCTGCTTTGTCTTTCCCATCCTTTACCATCCTTTCTTGTGCGCTCATCGAAGCTATCCCGAGAAGGTCTGCCTCCACTTGTCGTGAAGTCTTCCCAAGGTTAAGTTTAGACAATGTGTAGTCTTTCACTTGTACCTCGTGTATGCTTTTCTCTATTGGTGGGGCAGCAGTCTCTATGATGAGTTCACAACCTGCATTCCTCTCTATGTGAACTTGCTTCTTCAACTTCTTCGCCGATATGTCTTGTGGAACATGGTCAAATTCAGTGAAGTGAAGTTCATAGGAAGGTCTTTCCCTTTTCCTACCTAGGAAGCCCTCAAGCCAGATAGAATCTCGACTAGTTTCACTAGAATGAGGAATGTGGGTCCCTTGAATGCCTGAAGTGTGAGACTGCGTTGGAGTGACGTCTCTCGGTGGCGAGTCCAAGTCAATGAGAACTTGCGACCGCTGTGATGGTGGTGATGTAGGTGGTTTTGTTTCTATAACAGGCACCATTTCTGCTGCTGCTTCTACTAGCTCTTCAACTACTATTGCTATTGGCTCCTCAGCGACAACTTCTGCTGGTTCTGGGGTAACAGTCTCTATTACTTGCTCTAGGGCAGCAATATCCATGGTTATTTCAAGACCGTGTGGCTTTCTCCACATGCGTCCTCTGTGTTCTGGGCTTTGTAGGCTTCGACATCCTCATCCCTTGGGGAGGATTGCACCATTGCTTCTGCCTAGGCTTCTTTCTTGAAGTGGAAGGTGGTGTAGACCGAACCTGTGGCGGCTCTGTTCTGTGAGGTACCACCTTCCTTGATTTCTTGTTGTCGAGATAGAGTTGGCTATTTCTAACAACTCTACTCGTCCTCTCCTCTATAGACGTGTTGTTCTTGGCATACCAATCCACTCTTGGGAGTGGTTGGGAGTCAACTGAATCTACGAAGAATGAGGGGAGAATGACTTCCCCTTCATCGTCAGATAAGCCCTCGATGTCTGCTAACATAAAATCAACAATTTGCGGGAGCTTGAACCTGCTATAGTTCCTTCTTTGCACTTCATACTCATCTTGACAATTTACCCAATAATCTTCCATAGAAGATTTATGTGACGAGTGTTGCTCGAGATGCGCCGCATAGAGCCCTCTGGGATCATAGGACCTCCTCTCAATGAGGTACTTGAGATAAAGCCTCACCGTTTCCTGACTCATCATCTTAGCATCTGCCGCGAACTTGCATCTATAGAGTCCCATTTCAACGGGAAAGTTTACAGCTGCCTTCTTCAAGCGCAAGTAAACGTGAACCTTGGACAACTGCCTTAGGAATTCCATGAAGACTACCCTATTTGAAGGGTACTATGGCATCATGGTTGGGTGATCAATGTAGCCATACACGCGTATGTAGGAGAACGTAGGGAATTGGATGAACCAATCCGCCCAATCCGCCATTGCCTCTCTGGCTGTTTGTGAAAAGCGTACATGCATCTCATGGTCTAGATCTCGTATGGTGTGCATAATGAAGTGATCACTTATTCTTTTGAAGTGACGCTTTGCTTGAGTAAACTCAAGACATGTAAAGTGCTCATGAACCCTCTGCACACCTAAGGTTTCCACATTGTTTAATATCCTGAAATCGCCTTGGAAGGCAATCAGGTATACCGAGTAAGAACACATGTGAAACCTATCTAGATACCCGGTGATCTGTTGATGGACCGTGTCACTAATCAGAGTGGCCCAGTCATAATGTTCCCTTTTGCAAATGATTTTTGTAATGACGTAATACATCCATGATTGGAATTGATTGCCATCCTCTTGTCCAGTGATTCTATTGAGTAGAGTGATTAATACTGCATACTCATCTTTGCATTCTCTGCATCCAACCAACTTAGGCAAGTTGCTCTTTGTCACTTTCAACCATTTTTCTACCATTATCCCTTGACATTTGCTCTTGGCTGCCTTGAATGCCTTCTCGCATTCCGTCACTGATATGACCTTGCTGTTAGGACATGGTGGAATATCAAAACACTTTTCTATATCTTTGGGCTTTAGATTGCAAACGACCCTCCCATCCACTGATCTGATTTCTCTTGTGGTAGGATTGTAATGCTTAATACAAGCGATTACAAGCTCCACACTCTGTAATGTGATGGGGATGGATGCAGCCTGTAGCAACTCAGATTCTTCAATGTTCTGCAACGTCATCTAGTTCATGCCCTCTAGGTCTTCTAGATCAACTACGTGGCTTACTTGATGCAAGTTTGTGTCAGTCATTTTCAGGTAATCATGATACAAGGCCGTCTTGGTCTTGTAATGTATCTGAGAGTACTGCATCTTGAATAACTTAAAGATTGACTGCAAACTTGACCTTGTTCTGACAACTTTTGGAAACCCTTGAAAATAGCGCCCTGCTGAGAAATATTTTTCTGGAAAAAATTTGGCACATGGGTTTTGTTCGTGCTTCAATGCTGAACAAACCCAGTTCCTTAGAATTTTGATTCTGAAACTTTTTCGAAAAAACCCACAAAAATAGGGGCAGCAAGTTTGCTGATTCTGGTAAATCTAACGAGATGGGTTTCACTGGAAAATTATGCTAAATCTGCCCAGTTGATCAAATCTGATGTAGCCTGCTGCTTTGTGTGACATGCAAGAAAACCTAAGACAAGAAGAGAGGAAGTAGACAAAAGATGGATTGGAAGTTTTTTTTATCTGACTCCTTGAGAAAATCTCTCTGAATCCAACCTCAGATCAGCAATCTTCTTCTATTTCAGGTCTGCAAGAAATATCGAAGAACAGACAAAAACCTTGGCCAAATTTGTAAATGGCGTCCTTGAGAGCTTATGGCTGTTCTTGATCATCAACCTGCAATGAAATAATGAAGTGGGACACCTATACCTTGATTATATAGACTTAAGCCTCAGATCCACAAGTTTGGGAACTTAACTCATGATCAAAAGTTGATTTGGCTTGATCTGAAGTTCAAAAAGGTGATTTCCATTGATCGTGGAGCAAGTTGGCCAAGTTTATCTCAAAATATCTTGACTTTAGTCAACAACTTTGCCTTTGACTTTTTCTAGGCGTCCCTTTTGAGTTTTGTAAGTTTTTTAATTATTTTCTCTGTTGAATGACCCCAGTTTGATCCTGAATCCAGATTGATCTGTTGATCCTGAGCGGTTGCTAGTACATTCACTGTCAAGCTGGAGATAAACTGAAGAGAAGTGCTTGAGAGGTAGTAAGCTGAAAAGCTGAGTTTGTGGCTTCAAAAGAAAGCGCGCCTTTCTCAAGAAAGGGTGCTTTTGCCTTTGCCTTGGTGATTTTTTAGTATTCGTTCTTCAGCCTTTTGAATTGACCTCTCGTGCTTTGATCTGGATTTCTCGTTGATCGGAGAATCAGACGATCTCGTTTGATATCTCATCAGGTAGCCGGCTCTGTTTCGCCGAGGATGACTGGAGTTGGAAAACTCAGAAGTCAATTTAGGGTTCCTTTATTCAAGGGCGCCCCTCAATGAAAAGGGCGCTTTTGCCTCTTGCACAGTGATTTTCACCTTTAAAGATGTTCCAGTTTGATCTTGATTATCTGTTGATTGTCTTGTTAGATGCTCGCGCTAATGATTACGTTGTCGAGGTTGACTTTGATTGAGCAAACCGTCTTGGGAGGCTTTCAGGCATCTGAGATCATCTGAAGTTCCAAAAAGAAGGGTGCCTTTCCTTGGAAACGACGCTTTTTACCTTGATCTTCACATTTGACGGCCATTTCTTGATACTTTGTCTATTGTCTCTTTTCGCTCTGTCGACAACTGCTGGTGATCAACTCATCAGATGATCCTGTTGTTTGTTTCGTTGTCGAGTCAGCAAGCGAACGCCGAGGATGATTGCCTTGGATGATTCAACAGGTTGCATTTGACCCTTAAGAATCAAGGGCGCCTCTGTCTGAAAAAGGCTCTTTTCAACATCATGAATTCATCTCTCCTTTGTAACGTTTCCAGAGTTAGTCAAATTTTGACCTTTTCTGGAAACGAGAATCTCCTTCGTCAAATAGCATCATTTTAGACCTTTTTCGCCATGGTTGCATCGTGTTGGTTGGAAATTTTGTATTCTTGTGAAAGTATACAAAATAGTGATTTCAACCACAGCACGTGAGATTAAACTCTCCTAATTTAGGGAAGGCTCCCCCTTTAACTAAATAAAACTGATATGGGTAGGACAACAATCGTTCCTCTTATTTCAGGAAAGATTACGTTCTTCTCTCTTCACAGAAAAGAAACAGTATATGTGGATGAAACTTATTACAGCAGCTATGCAGTGAAATTAAGAAAGAGGAAATAAAGTTTCCTGAAAGCACAAAGACTTCCGTTACTTCCTCCGGGACGGGAAAACAAACAATAAGCACAAAGTCTTGAGGAATGAGATCCTATCTACCCTTTTTCAGAATAATTACTTAATGAAAACATACAACACAAAACAGCACAAAGTCTGTAACTACGATGTATCTTTTGATTACTCTAAATGAGAACTACTACGAGCACAAAGACTTATAATTCTTCTCAATTTCTAATACTAACTATGAATTCAATCTTCACATTTACAGCACAAAGACTGCAGATATTTAAATCGAATCTCTCTTCAGCAATATTCTACAATTCTCAAGTAGTCACAAAATGATGATCCAAAATGACATAAGAACATAAAGGATGCAAAATGAGAATTCAGCTCAAAGTCTGAAATTCCAACTTCTTGATATTACTTGAAAATTCACAATTATCAACTATAAAGCTCAAAGACTTTATGAGTATAAAATTCTGCAGAGTTTTCTTGCTTGCTAAAAAGATATCAAATTACAATAGACCCCTCAAGTATTTATAGGAGGAAGGTCTGGAGAAAAAGGTGGGAGGATCTCAACAAACTTGAGAAAATCTCTCAACCGATAACTAATTGCAATTGACTTATTCAAAATTACAATCCAAATTGTGATTTGTTTTGTAAGATTTTACATGTAATTACATTTTTCAAAATTGCAAGGAAAGAACACTTGCAATTTGCAAAATTTGTTTTTACATATATTTGTCGAAAGTAAAAATACATAAAACAATCTAATATTTTAATTTGTCACATTCCTATCTTTGAAAGATAAGAATTTGCTGATGATCATCTGCAATTCATTTGCATCGGGGCCCAATGTGTTCTTGGCTACTGCAACAGTCTTCAAGATTACATCAAAGTATCTGATTGTTGCAAGTCTATGTTCTTCATAAGAAGTTTGCATTTTCTCAAGGATTATCTGATGATTAATAAATTTGTGAATCAAATCCATGGTAAACTGCTCTGATTCCAATTGTTGACGAAGATTGGCTGCCATTTCTATAGTAACTAAATCAGCTGCAAGTAATTCATCTTCTTGATTCAAAACTGTACAAGAGATTTTCTCAAAACTTGAAAGAATATCCTGCTGAACTTCATCATTCATTTCTAATGTGGCCTGGATATCTTTGATAAGATCTTGAATAACTAATGACTTATTCGTCATAAGTTCTTCAAATTCTATGTACTTCTCTCTGTTTGGTAAGATTGAATTACTGCATAGAATTTGTAACTTGACTTGATCTATCTCATGCCAGATTTTTAAATCCTTTTCAAGCGATTCCAAACTTTGCTTGAAAGCTTCCAAAGTTTGATTCAATTTTATCTTTGCTATTCTGACATTGTTTAGAACTTGCAACGTCTTTTCAATCATTGGAATGCTTTGATCAATCAGCTGAGTTATCCATGAATCAACTGCTTTGGCCTTTTGTGCAATTTTCTCTAATTGTCTAACTGATTGATTAGGAGGACTGAAGATAGAGAATCAATTGCTTCTGATGATCCAGTAATTCTTTGAATAACTGAAACTAGCTGATCATTGTCTTCCTTGAGCTTTTCCTTTTTGGCTAGAAGTTCATTATAGCTTTGTGCCAAAATTGTTACTGAACTCTGAGCATCTTGCATCATATTGGCATGAGTCTGCTTGCCCAATTCCACCCTAGTGAACCTGTAATCAGACACCTGCATCTCTTCATGTGGTTTATCAACAAGAGGTTCTGCAATTTCAGCATATTTCATTTTATTGCTGTCAACAAACACTTGTGAGACTATTTTTGCTTTCTTTGCAACCATTGGTTTTGATTTCTTCAATTTTTGGAAATCAAAAATATCAGGAGACACTGCTTGTTTCTTTCTTTTGGGAGCAATTGAATTCAACCATGGAGGAAGATCCAAGGTTGTCACATCTGAAATAGCAACTGCAGTCTCCGTAGAAATAGACTCAGTTTGTGTTACAACTGAAATTCTAGATGGTGCCTCAGTTTGTATAGCAACTATATTTTGCTCAGAAGACAAATTACAACTAGGATTAGCCATGAAACAATCAAAGCTCGCTACAGATGTATCTATCTCTGGGAGAGTTATTTCTGACATGGCTGGAAAGATTGGATTTGCATCAAAGATACTTTCCAAGTTATTGGGCAAGCTTCTCATGGGTGTATTCATTATCGACAAGGACTGATGACTAGTCTCTTGAGGTGGAATAGAAGGGACAAAAACTGTGGAGAAGGAATCAACATCACTGTCGATAGGGGACACAGGAGATATGGCTGATTCTGGTATTGGAGCTTCAATGTGAGGAGTTATCTCACTTAGAATGGTAGAGGTTTCAAGAACCTCTTCTTCTTCTTGCTGATCCAAAACCTGAATCTGCATTTGATTAACTTCCTTTCCCTTTAGTGTTTCTTTTTCCAATGGTTGTTCTGCAGCTCGGCTTACCTTCAACTTAATTCTAGTACCTGAAGAGGAAGCTCCTTCTTTTGATTTCTCTCTAATTTCTGACTTCAATCCCTTAGGACCAGCTGGATCATCTTCAGCCCTAACTCTGATTTTAATAGTCTTGACACCTATGCTTTTGAGCCAAGCGTTGGTGTTTGCCAAGACTGATTGAAATCTATCAAAGATAGAGACAGATTCCTTTTGAGACCACTGGATTGCAGGAATGGGCGCATTAGCAACTCCTTGTTCTTCATATTCAGGATCTAAAATCTGCCTATCATCAATTACACCTTCTGGAATTAAGGTTAGATTCAGATCAACAATTTGCTCCACTGTAAGCCTGCAATAATCCATTCTGTATATATCTTTTTCTGTCCGGAGGTCTGCCCAAATGTCTTCAATGCGGTGCACATGAGTGAAAGCTCTTTTAATTTTGTCTTTCATCCTTCTATAATCAAAATCTATTCTGGCCTGAAATCTTTTCAATGTTATTTCCTGAAGTTCAGTTTCCATTGCTTTGGCTCTTGAAGAAGTTGTCAAAGAATACCTCCCAATTATCAATGGATTATGTGATGAAATACTGACTCCAGTCTTGTGTTGTGAAACTTGACGTGCATGCACTACCATCAGCTGCCTTCCTAGCTCCATTAGAATAATCTTATCTGTCGGATACCTTGGAAGCATATAAGGTTGGTCTTCAAAGCAGCCGACTCTCATATAAGTAAAGGTAGGAAATTGAAGAAACAAGCAGCCATACTCATTTACTTTATTCCAAGCTGCCTCAGATACCCTGTTGTTTACCAATGCTTTGTCAAATAAACACATAAAATAACCAAAGAAAGCATCTTGAACTCTTCTATAATGCGCTCGACTTGGAATAAAAGTCAGCTGATCATAATACTCCCATACAGGCACCAACGATCTGTCACCTTGAGGAGATAGGCCTGGAAAATGCCTCAATGAAGCTGCTATATAAACCAAATATGAGTTCATATAGAAGGTAAGAGTGGTAGGGACTTGTGCAAGCTGTTCACACAAACTGTCACTGATTATTTCTCCCCAGAATATTGGATGCTGTGCTTTTCTAATAACCACCATGAACTTATACATCCAGTTTTCAAACACATTAGAAACCTTCAACCCTGCTATTCTGCTCAGGAGAGTGATCATATCATTAATTTCTTCCTTAAAATCAGACCGATACAATTTGGGTATCCGGGTCACACAAGGTCGTGATTTGAGAAGCCACTTAGAATTGATATGTTTGATACAATCATTCTTTTTCTGCTCGAAATGTTTGTGAGCACTCTTCAATGTGATCTCTGAATATGTAGTAGCATCAGGAACTCTGAAAATTCTGTTAATTATCTCAGCATCAAGTCTGATAACCACGTTGCCGTCATCGTCTTTGATAGTTCTGGATTCTTTATCAAAATGGGATGCACATGCAAGAATGAATTCAGGCTCAAGAGCAGCAACAGGAAAAGAAGAGACCAGATGAATATGACTTCTCAGCAATTTCTGCATGTCAGGAGAAGTAGATTTCTCAGCTCTCCCAAGAAACTCAGACATATCAACATGCCCAATTTTTGTGTCCTTGATTTCGTCAATATTTGAAACCACGTGAGATGGGGAAATCTCATTCTGATATTTATCAAATTTGTACTTCATCTTTTTGCTAATTGGAGAAGCTGGTTCGTCTGTCATTGAACAGGAATCTGCAAGGCTGCGGTGAAAACCCCATAAGGTTAGAACATCATCAGCATCAACGTGAGTAGACATGGTGAAACTCAAACCCTAGGACAATGAAATGGTCTTTAGAAAAATGATGGAAAGTGAATGGTGAAGACGAATTCGGAACTTGATGGAATGATGGCAGTCAAAAACAACGTTTTGTCTTCTTGGAACAGCAAGACAAAGAGGTTTTTAGCTTGGATTTGGAATTTTGTCCAAAAAAGGTCAACTTTTGTGCTTTTTAAGGCATTTCGGGTTTTTCAATGACTTCAGCAATTTTTACAAAGGCAATCGGGATTTTTAGGACATTTAACAATTTTATTGTTTTGCAATTTTGAAAATTGTAATCCCAGTTGTAAATCCCGACTTGCATTTTTGGTTGTCAAAACCCGAAATATGACTCAAAGTGAATTATTTTGTGGAAAATGACAATGGAGGATTTGGATTGAATGAATGAAAAAGGTGAAAATGGATTAGTGAATGAATGGAAACGAAATGAATTGAAAGCTTATTGCTGGAATGGCGTAATGATGAAAAATGCATTTTCAATATATAAGGCATTTTAAAAGTGGAAAATGCGTTTTGAATGGAGTTTAAGAATGGGGGTGTATGGAATGAGATGAAAGGCGAATTTCGGTGAGATGAAGGAAAACGGAGGGTGCGTGGGGTATGAAGGATATATGATAGAAACGCGTTTTATATGAAGGCGGACTAAAAACGTATTTTAAATAAAGGCGAGGTAAATAACAGTGAGAATGCATTATATAAAGGTAGACAATGATTAAGAAAACGCGTTTTAGTAAAAGAAAAAGAAAACGAATATGGCAAAGGCGGATAACAGTAAAAACGTGTAAAACTGTTAAAGAAAAACGAGTTTTAGTAAAAGACGTTTAAAAACCAAAACGAAATATATAAATGAAAATGACGTTAAATACAAAGTGATAAGTAACAGAAAAACGTTGAAAAAGAGACAAAGAAACATATAACATACCTGGAGACAAGTTGCAAATGAAAATAATAGTGAAGAGAACCTAGGCGCGTTTAGAAAATGAAAGAGCGATGGCTATTTACTGAGGAAAAAATCCGATTTTCAAGCTTTAAGATTGATGGAATCTCCATGAAACAAGGAAGACAAGCCAAATCGAACTCAAATAGCTCGAACCAAAATGGCGTCGGATTTTTTTAAGTTCATTGCAACATGAAAATGTTACCAAAATATGAAATCGGGGTTTTAAGAAGTTAACACATTTTTACTTGGTAAAATCGGGCTTTTAAAATCATTTAACAATTTCATTTAAAACAAATTCGGGCCTTTTTGATCAAATAACAATTTTGCATAAAGCAAATCGGATTTTTAAAGCCATATAGCAATTTTGCTTTTTGTCAAAAATGAAGACTTAACAAATTCGGACTTTTGAGTCACTTAAGCAATTTCGGGATTTTAAAGAACTTTAGCAATTTTGCCTTTAAGTTAAAATTTCCCTATTTGCTGAATTGCTCCAAAAACCCGAATTTGGTCAAAAAGACACTAAAAATGACTCAGAAATTGACAAAAACGGAAACGAAAGAGGGAAAAAGAGTAGCCCAAAGGTTAATAAACCTAAAACTGAGATTTGTCACTCTTTGCACCTCGTAATGCGTGCCTTAGAGAAGAAAAGTCTCAAATTTTATGAAAATTTTGATTGGTTATCCAAATTTTTAAAACAAGTCAAAAAATTCGATAACAATATTCTTCCAACGCTATGCATCTCATCGTATTCACCGAAGATTAGAGAGAAGAGGAAAGAAATAGCGTCAAGTACAGGACCTGTTCAGAAGAGACATAAGGGAGAACCATCTCGTTTAGCAGCATCTCAGAATATTGACAAGCTGATGGCTACCATAGATGAGTCCTTGGTGGAAATAATTGTACCTCCTACAGTTCAGGAGGAAAATATTGAACCTATTCAGCAGAATGACGAGGAGCCCTCATCACCTACAGGCACGGAAATACTTGGTTCAGACAATGAGATAGAAGTCCGAAATAATGACTTCGAGGAGGGAATGATTTCCGCTCTCAGGGAGGTTGTGGATGTTCCGAATGAGGAAGAGGTTCAGGTAGAAGATGGAGTTGAGCAGCCGACCATTCCAGATTGGCTGATAGAAAGAATGAAGATTCAACCACCTGCAGAAGCCCAAGAGGAGGATGATACTGCAGATTTATTGGCAAGGTTGGAGCAAGTTGCAGTCAAGAAGCCTGCCAAGAAATTCTCTGCTATTCAAAGGGAGGAGATAGGCAGCCGTTCCGTACACATTGCAGTACCCATAGTGGACAAGCCACAAGACGAGATTACTCCTCAAGAGTATGCCATAACCACTGTAGATCTTGGCCCAACCTCAAAAGGCCAAGAAGTGGAGGAATTAGATAAATCCGTCTCGACCATCAAAGCGAGATTGGAAAAAGAAGTGGCTAAGAAGAAAGAGTATAAAAGGGAGGTTGAGCGCCTTAAGGAGTACATACAGCATTTGACCCAGCCACTTGATCAGGGTAATGCGGTAGCTCCTCTTCTCCTCAATTCATCGCAGGAGGTGACCAAGGATGTGGAGCACGGGATGGTTACAGCCAAGGAAGCTCAGGACTGGATGGTGAGCCAAGGCACGGAAGTAGTCTTGTTCATGGAGAAACTGGCACTTGCTTATGGGAAAACCTCTTATTTTCTTTCCCGACTGATTGATATGGCAGAGACATGGGAATGTATTCCAGACATGCAGGAGAGGCTTATCCCAAGCCTTAGGATCTTGAAAGGCACTCCAAGGGAGGAGTTGGTTGATAGAAGGGTGATTGCTGTAGGAGCAGCATATGATTTCCATCACTGGTTTTGGGCAGTGACTATACGAGAAGAAGTTTTAGAGAAGGCAAAAGTGGATGGGCTTAGAATTGAAGAGCAGGTCAAAGAAATCCAGGAGAGGATTTATATAACAGCTGCAGAAGTGTTCGACCGTGAGATTGTCCGGTAGAACGACATGCAGCTGGAGAGGTTAAAGTGTAAGGTTCAAGAGATTTTCTTCTCGGCCACTGGACCATTTCTGAGACAAGATTTTGCGAGAGTGGCAAGACTCTCATCCATCCGAAATGATTTTGGGAAGCAGGAGGCGGATTGGGAAAGTACTTTTGCCAAATGCTCTGAGAAGTTGGACGGACTAGAATTCCGGATTAGCATGCTGCCACCTGTCACGATGGAGGAGGTCATCGCAGTAGTGTCCAGGTTCATCGAACGCAATGCTGCTCAGAAGGATAAGGACGCCTCTCCTTGATAATAGCTTCCACTGCCTCTTTACTGATAGTTCACTGATTGATAACTCATGTTATTTTGGGAAACCCTAATTAGGGTTGAATTGTAATAATCTTGGCCGTCGATATTGTTTTAATCTCGGCCCTTCATTTGATTTTTGTAACTCTATATAAACTGGTGATCTCTCACTTTCATTTGTGTGGAGACAAAGTATGAGATTGTTGCATTGAGACTATTTTGAATAATAAAAGCTCTTATGCATGATTTGCTTTGAATAACTTTTATTGTCAAATAGTAAGCGAGGTTGCATATCTTCTTCCGCCATAGATTAAAGTTAGAATTAGATTAAATAGAATTTGCTTTGAAAGTTGGTTAAGTGAATGAGAGATTGATCGTATTGATTCAATGGTGAAGTATTGCTCATACTTTCTTCAAATGGATGATTTGCATTCGATGCGTAAAGTTAGCCTGAGCTTATAATTGTGGAAGCTTAACTTCAGCCTCATTCGAGGTTTGAAAATTATTATCACACCCCTTGAAGATTGCACCCATTTTGCGTATGTTGTCCAGCAGGAGGCGAAACAAAGTGTGGTTTATCTCCTTCACTGGATCCTTACTGTCTCTTAAATTCTTAGGCATAGAATAGACCTCCTAAACCCTTATCCTTTTTGCTATTTTTTTTTTTTGAGATCCAAATTGAAGTCCCGATTAGAGAAGCCTTTTAATGATAAATCAGCCTAAGTCCCAAACTTGTGAAAAGTTCTTTAACGTAAGTCCCCTTGTTTATTACTAGCAAATCACAACGCCCATTGAGCTTATCCACATGTCAAGACCTAACAAAAGAAACCTTGGAATCGCCATATGATTTTCTCGCAATCTTAGCATACGCAGTGGTTTTTTAAGAGAGGATAGTGTCTTTGGACATTTTATTCTGTGTTCGGTGGATGATAAAACGTACACCAACAAGTTCTCATAACTGTTCCTTTTTAAAAGAATTGGTTATAAATAATAAAATATAGACTCTTTGCATTCCTGTAATGCCTCAATTGCCTTCTTTTTGTAACTAATTCTTTATTTCAAACCGCTTCCACTCTTTTTCAACTTCCCGTAGAGTATGGACTTGTTTGAAATTTTATGCCTTCGATGAAGATGGGATATAAAGTCATCATCTCATTTGACCTTTTCATTCCACGTGTCCTCTGCATCCAAACCGACTGGTGTTTCCATTGCAAAAAGAGCAAATATTTGAAGCAAATGGTTTTGCATTACATCCTGAATAATCCGAAAGTTATTGAAGTACCCTCCTCAACTTTTTGTTCCAGAGACCTCTTATGAGTTCCACAGATGACTTAGAATCCCAATTAAAAAGGCTTCTCAATGATTAGTCGAGTGCATCCATTACTTCTCTTTTGATTGTTCTTTCATTTTCAAGAGACCTTTTGAATTGCACTCAAACATTAGATTTTCACACTTAACTCTGCCAATCTTTTAATGTTTGCACAAACTAAGAGTTCAGCTACCACTGGGAAAACCTTCCACATCGCGTTGAGGAATTTCTTGTGAAGTTTTATTCTAATTGTTTCAGTTCACAAATCATTACTCTATAGCTCAGACTGAGTAATTTTGTCTTCAATTGCAGATACTATATACAGAGTGGCTGCATGGTATATAGCTCGATGACCAAGTTTACCAACTTAATACCATGGGCATATATTGAACCAGATCCAATAGGGAAAAGTGTTCCCTTAGATCATCTTTTGTTGCTAACACACTTACTTCCCCTTCGCAATTCAACTAAGAACATTAGCTGATATTTGGATTGGATTCTCGTGACCTGAACATGGCATGGATGATTAAATGTCTTTGAGTATGCACCTTCTTCGAACAAATTTGGACATCTTTAGGCAGATACTCGGCAATATTTGTTAAATACGGGTCTATTGAGTGTTTCATAGCCTCAGTAGCAGTTGATTCATCCACAATAATATCTTTGTTTTCATGTTTCTTGCAATCTTTAAAGAAGTGTTGAACCTATTGTAAACAATAAGAGGCAAGCTCTGAGAGGTCCTTGTAATGATGGAACTCGGGATTACCAGCACAAACAACAATCATCTCGTCATCCTTTTCACCCTGATCAATCATAAGTATTAGCCCGATCACCTTAGTTCGAAGGAAGCATTCTTTTAGAACAGGTTCCTACATAAAGACTAACATGTCCATAGGATCCCCATCCTCACATAATGTGCGGGAAATGAATCCATAATTGTAAGGATAAACAACAGATGAGTATAAAATGTTGTTCACCTTGATTAATTCAGATTTCTTGTCCAACTCATACTTCACTGAGATGTTATGCCTATCGACCTGCACTTTAAATTTGTTCATTGCAGACATGAGGAAGTCGTGAAACTCTTATAGGACTCCGCTAGTCAAAGATGTTGATGACTCTCTCTTCTCTCTTTTATGTTTAAAGTGTTTCGGCCTTTGTCATCTATTTGTGCAGTATGGCTATACATTCACGGGCGACAACAAACCTGCACTTGTGGTTTCAATGCTACAGACACAAAGATTACGTAACATCCATCGGCCTCCAAACCAGTTTTGAAATCTTTCAAAACTTTCGATAACATTTTCCTTAATGGATTGAACGCCACTTCCAAACTTAACCTTCACACGGTGTCAGGCTTTAGAAGGGTTTCGATAACCTTTGTGGAAGCCGATGGAGTTTCAAAAACTTATAAGTTACAAGATTACCATCTCACTTATTTTTCATTGGTTTCATTAATAAACTGGGACAACAATAGCCGCTTCGCCTTGGATGCTTCTTGCAAAGCGAATCTATTGATAACATCTATTGCTGATCACTGTTAATATCTAAGTTTGGTATTCCAACATTATTGTTGTTTCCTGCATACTTCCAACAATGAACAAGGTGAATGTTCTTATTATCTAATATTCATCCTATTGCATTACTCGCGTGGTCAAGTGGCTAATACTTTGCACATATCTGTTTAAGACTTCAAATCTTTCTACAATGCAATGTTGGTCTTTTTATTGGTAGAAGAGACTTGCACACTCCCACATCTATCATAGATTTCAATGTATTTTTCTTTAAGGCTAGCCCATCGATTTTCTAAGGCAAGCCTTCCCGCACAAATGATTCCTTTGTGATGATGCCCAAGAGCCAAGTAAAGGCACACAAACTTAACGTTAGTGTCACTGAAAAAATTCCAAGTAACAACAACAAATGTCTCAAGATTAAGTACGCGGTGCCACCAATCACTTAGAATGAATATTGTTTCTCCTGGAAGTTAGATATATTCAAAGGGCTTGTCTTCTTATTTTTGTTGCTTCGAGAAACAAAAAATTCAACTCCTCCACACTCATACAATCGTCCATATCAGAATTCATTACTATGCAATGAAGTAACACAATGGTTGTTTGCGCAAGCTACCTCTAGTCACCGCTATGGACTGTGTTTACAAATTCATATAAGAACGATCATCTTTTATCTAAGTTACCGGGTTCACCCCAGAAACGCAGGGTACATGTTCGAGTTTGCTTTGGATCCGGATCTGGATTCGGTTCTTCTGCGGGTTCGGCTAGGGCACGTTTTTTCTTGGTTGGATTCGCCCATGCAAAACCCAGGCAAACCCAAGAAAAACCCAAAGCAAACCCAGGTGAACCCAAGGCAAACCTGCGTGGCTTGGAGACCATAAAGTGGTTTGTTTTTGCATTTTTTAAATGTTTTATGCAGTTTGACTTTGACCCATGCCCAAGGAAACCCTAAAAGTGACCTCTAAAACACTTTAAACACCTAAACAACATGACCATAAGGGGACTATAAGGGGAGACGAAGTTGTGGGATATAGAGCCAGAGGATACTGACTTGGATGCTTCCACTTCCCACCATATTGCATATGAGGAGTCCGATATCCAACAGCAGCATGGGCACAATACTACTGCTAGTGACAGTGCCATTGGCACTACTTATGATTCATCTAGTCTTCCTACTTCATCTAATGTCAATGTTGTTATTGATATTGATGATTAAAACTTTAAAAGTGTTGTAATATTGAACTTGAAGTTTGAACGATGAATATTTATCATGCATGTTTTAAATAATTTTCAAGTTTTGTTGTTTATATGATGTTATGTGATATTCTAATCCTAATTCATGCTTCTAGGCTGCATATATATATATTTATTTATTTATTTTTACATGTTTTTTGTATTAACAAACCCAAAATGAAGCAAAACCACCCCCCAAAAAATTTAGCCGAACCGGAGAACCAAACCCCCGAACCGCGGATGTCCCTTAATTCTTATACACCCAAAAGAGAATTGATTCACCAATTAAATATTAAAATTGTCTTTAATTATTTTAGAAGACATTTTAATTAATTAATTAATTAATTAATTAATATTTATGGCTATATGAAATGTTATGATATTGAAATTAAAGTTTTATAAGCCATTTATATTTAAATAAATTAGTTACCAAAACTGAATGTGGCGAAGTTATATGGGCTTTGAGGGTCGACACAAGAGCATCACGAAGAATGATTATTGTTGGATTCAGATGATAACGAGACTGAGAACGAAAACTCTCAGTGCATATCGGGTCATGCTTGGACGAAAACCTGAGCAAGACATTAGCATAATTTTATATTTAGAGCAAACTTATCATTGGTATTTATTATTGCCGATTGCAATTGATGAAGCTTCATCGGGATTCTTCATATACTGAGTAATTTGAAGGCCGGCCCTCTGGGGCACATTCATAGTTACGAGAGTGGATATTGTTGTGGAGGACTCACTCGGAATTGGTGTATTGAAGGAGACGAGAATCATATGGCAGTTGCAAGTTCCTTATCGGGATTGCTCTGATCTTCGAATGCGGGAAATGAGATGGGAATCTGTAGATTCCTAGCGGTTACTACCTCTATGGATGCTCATTCAATGCGTCCCTATCATTGAGGTCGTGGTATTTATTCAATGCGTCCCTAACATTGATGGCTTAATGAATATGCTCTGTCGGTACTTCCTACTAAGAGCCGTGAATTACAAATATCGGAAATATTCTTGAGAACACAGAGAGTTCCTGGCAGTATTCTTGCGGACTCATTGATTATGATGGCACGATTAGATGCTGGATCACCATCACAGTGGTGTACAGAAGTATTGATATGGTGGATGCGGTTCATTTCTACCAGCCTTAACATCTGTTCACCTATGTATATATGAGTGACTTCGGGATTACATTTATACTTTGCCGGCAATATTACAGAGATGGCTCTTCTCTCCTATTACTGGCGTTGCTATAGCCTAGCGGTGGAATTATTCATGTTTAGACGCTGAACTCTGTATATCATAATTCATATACTTTGCCATAGGAAAGGCACGAACACGGGAATTCCTCAAGTCCAAATACATTCGCTTTGATGCCTGTGGAAATGTTTAAAGTTGTTGTTGCCGGAGATTATATCTATACGGGTATGTTTGGTGCTCATTCAATACCATTTCCTGTACATGAATATTGTATGTTCTGAATAATATTCAATTCTGTAGCGGAGGAAATGTCTGAATGGAGTTTGTGCTTCAAATAAGAGTTATTCTAAAGTTTATATTCTGACGAACATCAATTTATAGACATTATAAATTCTGGAATGATTATTCTATTTAAATCTGTATTTGTAATTCATGAGTTTGGAAGCCATTGGGACAATTCACTGGTATTCAGCATTATCCTAAGTTGTGTTTGGGCACTCTTGTGGTTTTGCAACTTTGTGATGAAGTACTGCATATTGGAACAATTGAGTTGAACTGTTCTCTTATTAATTGGTCTACTACCTCATTTTCCATGCAACCACTCACATATATGGGCTATAATTACAAATTAGTACAAACCCCATTTTCAGTATCAGGAAGGTTTCCCTGGAACAGCACAGTAAATTATAGTTGAATATTGATCTTTGGGAAAGGGTCATTACATCTAACCCGAACCCGAACCAGTACCGGAACCAGCAACTTAGTCTTTTATCATCAAAATCAAGCTCACCAAGAAAACGATGCACAATGGCAATAACTTTGATGCCTATGAGGATAGATGCCTGAGTAATACTCCTTGAAACCACGGGTTTCTCCTTTCTTCCAGAGTTTTCTAAAGCTTGTCTAGTAATTGAACTATTTTGAGACTATTACTGCATAACTTCTTGGGCGTTTTGTAGCAATGAGAAATTTGCATTTTCAATCTTATTATTACAGCCAGTGTTTTTGTCCTTGAGATTCTACACTTCTACTTGCAAATTGAACTGTTGTTTATCAAGAGGTTATATTGTCTTATTCGGTTCCATTATGAATCCTCTGTAAACTGATCCAACATAAATCTGCAAGATAGAGCACCTATAATACGAACACCCTAACCGCCTACATCTTGCACAGTTATTTTAGGGGAGAATATGAGTTTTCAAGAATATGGAGAGTCAGAGATGCTAAAATCCCAGCCTATATTTGTAAATGATTTAAGAGCAACAAGGAGACACATTTCCACAATCATCATAGGAATAATTGGACTAGGAAATTTCAAAAAATTCTAATGACCAAAAATGGGAATAACATAGAGCAAATCAAAACCTACAAAAATCAATTAAATAGGCCTTGTTTTGCTCAAAGTAATAGAGATGAACTACCCTAAGTTTGAAGAATAAATGACAAGCTTATATAGCTGTTTGAGGGTTCTAAAGCAAGCTTTAAACTTAGTATTTTGCTTTC
>VDFB02272809.1:0-15409 GCA_007258455.2 Sequoia sempervirens
GGTTTTGGGCAGTGACTATACGAGAAGAAGTTTTGGAGAAGGCAAAAGTGGATGGGCTCAAAATTGAAGAGCAAGTCAAAGAAATCCAGGAGAGGATTTATATGACAGCTGCAGAAGTGTTCGACCATGAGATTGTTCGGGAGAACGACATGCAGCTGGAGAGGTTGAAACGTAAGGTTCAAGAGATTTTCTTCTTGGCCACTGGACCATTTCTGAGACAAGATTTTGCGAGAGTGGCAAGACTCTCAGCCATCCGAAATGATTTTGGGAAGCAGGAGGCGGATTGGGAAAATACTTTTGCCAAATGTGCTGAGAAGTTGGACGGACTAGAATTCCGGATTAGCATGTTGCCACCTGTCACAATGGAGGAGGTCATCACAATAGTGTCCAAATTCATCGAATGCAATGCTGCTCAGAAGGATAAGGACGCCTCTCCTTGATGATAGCTTCAACTACCTCTTTACTGATAGTTCACTAATTGATAACTCATGTTATTTTGGGAAACCCTAATTAGGGTTGGGTTGTAATAATCTTGGCCGTTGATATTGTTTTAATCTCGGCCCTTCATTTCATTTTTGAAACTCTTTATAAACTGATGCTCTCTCACTTTCATTTGTGTGGAGACAAAGTATGAGATTGTTGCATTGAGACTATTTTGAATAATAAAAGCTCTTATGCATGATTTGCTTTGAATAACTTTTATTGTCAAATAGTAAGCGAGGTTGCATATCTTCTTCCGCCATAGATTAAAGTTAGAATTAGATTAAATAGAATTTGCTTTGAAAGTTGGTTAAGTGAATGAGAGATTGATCGTATCGATTCAATGGTGAAGTATTGCTCATACTTTCTTCAAATGGATGATTTGCATTCGATGCGTAAAGTTAGCCTGAGCTTATAATCGTGGAAGCTTAACTTCAGCCTCATTCGAGGTCTGAAAATCATTATCACACCCTTTGAAGATTGCACTCACTTTGCGTATGTTGTCCAGCAGGAGGCGAAACAAAGTGTGGTTTATCCCCTTCACCGGATCTTTATTGTCTCTTGAATTCTTAGGCATAGAATAGACCTCCTAAACCCTTATCCTTTTTGCTATTTTTGAGATCCACATTGAAGTCCTGATTAGAGAAGCCTTTTAATGATAAATCCGCCTAAGTCCCAAACTTGTGAACAGCTTCTTAACGTAAGTCCCTTTGTTTATTACTAGCAAATCACAACGCCATTGAGCTTATCCACACAAGACCCTACAAAAGAAACTTTGGAATCACATAATTTCAAGTAATCTTAGCATACACGCAGCGGGTTTTTCAAGAGAGGATATAGTGTTCTTTGACATTTTATTCTCAGGTGTTCTATGGATGATAAACGTGACACCAACAAGTTCTCTCATAATCGCTCCTTTTAAAAGAATTCAAGCTATAAATAATAAAATATAGACTCTTTGCATTCTCAGATGCCTCAATTGTCTTCTTTGTAACTAATTTTATTTCAAACCGCTTTCCACTCCCCTTTTCAACTTCAGATATATGGACTTGTTTGAAATTTTATGCCTTCGATGAAGATGGGATATAAAGTCATCATCTCATTTGACCTTTTCATTCCACGTGTCCTCTGCATCCAAACCGACTGGTGTTTCCATTGCAAAAAGAGCAAATATTTGAAGCAAATGGTTTTGCATTACATCCTGAATAATCCGAAAGTTATTGAAGTACCCTCCTCAACTTTTTGTTCCAGAGACCTCTTATGAGTTCCACAGATGACTTAGAATCCCAATTAAAAAGGCTTCTCAATGATTAGTCGAGTGCATCCATTACTTCTCTTTTGATTGTTCTTTCATTTTCAAGAGACCTTTTGAATTGCACTCAAACATTAGATTTTCACACTTAACTCTGCCAATCTTTTAATGTTTGCACAAACTAAGAGTTCAGCTACCACTGGGAAAACCTTCCACATCGCGTTGAGGAATTTCTTGTGAAGTTTTATTCTAATTGTTTCAGTTCACAAATCATTACTCTATAGCTCAGACTGAGTAATTTTGTCTTCAATTGCAGATACTATATACAGAGTGGCTGCATGGTATATAGCTCGATGACCAAGTTTACCAACTTAATACCATGGGCATATATTGAACCAGATCCAATAGGGAAAAGTGTTCCCTTAGATCATCTTTTGTTGCTAACACACTTACTTCCCCTTCGCAATTCAACTAAGAACATTAGCTGATATTTGGATTGGATTCTCGTGACCTGAACATGGCATGGATGATTAAATGTCTTTGAGTATGCACCTTCTTCGAACAAATTTGGACATCTTTAGGCAGATACTCGGCAATATTTGTTAAATACGGGTCTATTGAGTGTTTCATAGCCTCAGTAGCAGTTGATTCATCCACAATAATATCTTTGTTTTCATGTTTCTTGCAATCTTTAAAGAAGTGTTGAACCTATTGTAAACAATAAGAGGCAAGCTCTGAGAGGTCCTTGTAATGATGGAACTCGGGATTACCAGCACAAACAACAATCATCTCGTCATCCTTTTCACCCTGATCAATCATAAGTATTAGCCCGATCACCTTAGTTCGAAGGAAGCATTCTTTTAGAACAGGTTCCTACATAAAGACTAACATGTCCATAGGATCCCCATCCTCACATAATGTGCGGGAAATGAATCCATAATTGTAAGGATAAACAACAGATGAGTATAAAATGTTGTTCACCTTGATTAATTCAGATTTCTTGTCCAACTCATACTTCACTGAGATGTTATGCCTATCGACCTGCACTTTAAATTTGTTCATTGCAGACATGAGGAAGTCGTGAAACTCTTATAGGACTCCGCTAGTCAAAGATGTTGATGACTCTCTCTTCTCTCTTTTATGTTTAAAGTGTTTCGGCCTTTGTCATCTATTTGTGCAGTATGGCTATACATTCACGGGCGACAACAAACCTGCACTTGTGGTTTCAATGCTACAGACACAAAGATTACGTAACATCCATCGGCCTCCAAACCAGTTTTGAAATCTTTCAAAACTTTCGATAACATTTTCCTTAATGGATTGAACGCCACTTCCAAACTTAACCTTCACACGGTGTCAGGCTTTAGAAGGGTTTCGATAACCTTTGTGGAAGCCGATGGAGTTTCAAAAACTTATAAGTTACAAGATTACCATCTCACTTATTTTTCATTGGTTTCATTAATAAACTGGGACAACAATAGCCGCTTCGCCTTGGATGCTTCTTGCAAAGCGAATCTATTGATAACATCTATTGCTGATCACTGTTAATATCTAAGTTTGGTATTCCAACATTATTGTTGTTTCCTGCATACTTCCAACAATGAACAAGGTGAATGTTCTTATTATCTAATATTCATCCTATTGCATTACTCGCGTGGTCAAGTGGCTAATACTTTGCACATATCTGTTTAAGACTTCAAATCTTTCTACAATGCAATGTTGGTCTTTTTATTGGTAGAAGAGACTTGCACACTCCCACATCTATCATAGATTTCAATGTATTTTTCTTTAAGGCTAGCCCATCGATTTTCTAAGGCAAGCCTTCCCGCACAAATGATTCCTTTGTGATGATGCCCAAGAGCCAAGTAAAGGCACACAAACTTAACGTTAGTGTCACTGAAAAAATTCCAAGTAACAACAACAAATGTCTCAAGATTAAGTACGCGGTGCCACCAATCACTTAGAATGAATATTGTTTCTCCTGGAAGTTAGATATATTCAAAGGGCTTGTCTTCTTATTTTTGTTGCTTCGAGAAACAAAAAATTCAACTCCTCCACACTCATACAATCGTCCATATCAGAATTCATTACTATGCAATGAAGTAACACAATGGTTGTTTGCGCAAGCTACCTCTAGTCACCGCTATGGACTGTGTTTACAAATTCATATAAGAACGATCATCTTTTATCTAAGTTACCGGGTTCACCCCAGAAACGCAGGGTACATGTTCGAGTTTGCTTTGGATCCGGATCTGGATTCGGTTCTTCTGCGGGTTCGGCTAGGGCACGTTTTTTCTTGGTTGGATTCGCCCATGCAAAACCCAGGCAAACCCAAGAAAAACCCAAAGCAAACCCAGGTGAACCCAAGGCAAACCTGCGTGGCTTGGAGACCATAAAGTGGTTTGTTTTTGCATTTTTTAAATGTTTTATGCAGTTTGACTTTGACCCATGCCCAAGGAAACCCTAAAAGTGACCTCTAAAACACTTTAAACACCTAAACAACATGACCATAAGGGGACTATAAGGGGAGACGAAGTTGTGGGATATAGAGCCAGAGGATACTGACTTGGATGCTTCCACTTCCCACCATATTGCATATGAGGAGTCCGATATCCAACAGCAGCATGGGCACAATACTACTGCTAGTGACAGTGCCATTGGCACTACTTATGATTCATCTAGTCTTCCTACTTCATCTAATGTCAATGTTGTTATTGATATTGATGATTAAAACTTTAAAAGTGTTGTAATATTGAACTTGAAGTTTGAACGATGAATATTTATCATGCATGTTTTAAATAATTTTCAAGTTTTGTTGTTTATATGATGTTATGTGATATTCTAATCCTAATTCATGCTTCTAGGCTGCATATATATATATATATATATATATATATATATATTTATTTTACATGTTTTGTATTAACAAATACACTTCAAAAATTTAGCTACAAATTGAGAACCAAACTCGAATCAAGATGTCCCTTAATTTTATACGCCCAAAAGAGGACTTGGTCTAATTAATTAAATATTAAAATTGTCTTTAATTATTTTAGAAGACATTTTAATTATTTAATTAATTAATTAATATTTATGGCTATATGAAATGTTATGATATTGAAATTAAAGTTTTATAAGCCATTTATATTTAAATAAATCAGTTACCAAAACTGAATATGGTGAAGTTATATGGGCTTTGAGGGCTACAAGATCATCAAATAAGAATGATTATTGTTGGATTCAGATGATAACGAGACTGAGAACGAAAACTCTCAGTGCATATCGGGTCATGCTTGGACGAAAACCTGAGCAAGACATTAGCATAATTTTATATTTAGAGCAAACTTATCATTGGTATTTATTATTGCCGATTGCAATTGATGAAGCTTCATCGGGATTCTTCATATACTGAGTAATTTGAAGGCCGGCCCTCTGGGGCACATTCATAGTTACGAGAGTGGATATTGTTGTGGAGGACTCACTCGGAATTGGTGTATTGAAGGAGACGAGAATCATATGGCAGTTGCAAGTTCCTTATCGGGATTGCTCTGATCTTCGAATGCGGGAAATGAGATGGGAATCTGTAGATTCCTAGCGGTTACTACCTCTATGGATGCTCATTCAATGCGTCCCTATCATTGAGGTCGTGGTATTTATTCAATGCGTCCCTAACATTGATGGCTTAATGAATATGCTCTGTCGGTACTTCCTACTAAGAGCCGTGAATTACAAATATCGGAAATATTCTTGAGAACACAGAGAGTTCCTGGCAGTATTCTTGCGGACTCATTGATTATGATGGCACGATTAGATGCTGGATCACCATCACAGTGGTGTACAGAAGTATTGATATGGTGGATGCGGTTCATTTCTACCAGCCTTAACATCTGTTCACCTATGTATATATGAGTGACTTCGGGATTACATTTATACTTTGCCGGCAATATTACAGAGATGGCTCTTCTCTCCTATTACTGGCGTTGCTATAGCCTAGCGGTGGAATTATTCATGTTTAGACGCTGAACTCTGTATATCATAATTCATATACTTTGCCATAGGAAAGGCACGAACACGGGAATTCCTCAAGTCCAAATACATTCGCTTTGATGCCTGTGGAAATGTTTAAAGTTGTTGTTGCCGGAGATTATATCTATACGGGTATGTTTGGTGCTCATTCAATACCATTTCCTGTACATGAATATTGTATGTTCTGAATAATATTCAATTCTGTAGCGGAGGAAATGTCTGAATGGAGTTTGTGCTTCAAATAAGAGTTATTCTAAAGTTTATATTCTGACGAACATCAATTTATAGACATTATAAATTCTGGAATGATTATTCTATTTAAATCTGTATTTGTAATTCATGAGTTTGGAAGCCATTGGGACAATTCACTGGTATTCAGCATTATCCTAAGTTGTGTTTGGGCACTCTTGTGGTTTTGCAACTTTGTGATGAAGTACTGCATATTGGAACAATTGAGTTGAACTGTTCTCTTATTAATTGGTCTACTACCTCATTTTCCATGCAACCACTCACATATATGGGCTATAATTACAAATTAGTACAAACCCCATTTTCAGTATCAGGAAGGTTTCCCTGGAACAGCACAGTAAATTATAGTTGAATATTGATCTTTGGGAAAGGGTCATTACACCTAACCCGAACCCGAACCAGTACCGGAACCAGCAACTTAGTCTTTTATCATCAAAATCAAGCTCACCAAGAAAACGATGCACAATGGCAATAACTTTGATGCCTATGAGGATAGATGCCTGAGTAATACTCCTTGAAACCACGGGTTTCTCCTTTCTTCCAGAGTTTTCTAAAGCTTGTCTAGTAATTGAACTATTTTGAGACTATTACTGCATAACTTCTTGGGCGTTTTGTAGCAATGAGAAATTTGCATTTTCAATCTTATTATTACAGCCAGTGTTTTTGTCCTTGAGATTCTACACTTCTACTTGCAAATTGAACTGTTGTTTATCAAGAGGTTATATTGTCTTATTCGGTTCCATTATGAATCCTCTGTAAACTGATCCAACATAAATCTGCAAGATAGAGCACCTATAATACGAACACCCTAACCGCCTACATCTTGCACAGTTATTTTAGGGGAGAATATGAGTTTTCAAGAATATGGAGAGTCAGAGATGCTAAAATCCCAGCCTATATTTGTAAATGATTTAAGAGCAACAAGGAGACACATTTCCACAATCATCATAGGAATAATTGGACTAGGAAATTTCAAAAAATTCTAATGACCAAAAATGGGAATAACATAGAGCAAATCAAAACCTACAAAAATCAATTAAATAGGCCTTGTTTTGCTCAAAGTAATAGAGATGAACTACCCTAAGTTTGAAGAATAAATGACAAGCTTATATAGCTGTTTGAGGGTTCTAAAGCAAGCTTTAAACTTAGTATTTTGCTTTCACTCTAACATAGAGTGTGAGTTTGTACATTGGCCAACTTCATAATATGGGCAAAATTTTGAGGTGGTTGCACCAAGGGAAAATCATGCCATTTGTTAATGAATCAAAGTGTCTTCTAATTAGGTGTCATTCTTTAATGGTTATGCCACTAAAAAAACACGCCTAGAGGAAAATAAGATTGGAAATGCCTCAACAAAAGTGTGTTTGTGTTATCATTTTGATAGAAATTAGTGCTTAACATAAGTTATTGAATAATATTAATAATGTAAGTGACTATATAATAATCACTATTAGTTAGTGGAGATTAGTTTCTAGTTAGTTGTTAGTTGGTTGTTGGGTAGTTGTAGGTTGTATGGCTATATAAAGCCATTGAATGTAATAATGTAGTGTTGAAGATGATTGATTAATTTGTGTATTGGAGCCTTGTGCTCTTTGTTTTTCACATTTCCAAAATGGTAACTGAGCACATTCTACAAGATTGTCAAGCTGACTAAGGTAATGGGTTAGTGAATACTATGAACCTCTTGTGACCCTGTTACCTTTTTCCATGCCCATTTGTTTGTTGTAAAGTCAAGCGGTGCAAACAAAGGACTTGCGGATACCACAGAGATCGCGCGAGATTTGGAGTTTGTAGTGTCCACCCTTCTTGCATATTTGTCAACAATACTAGCAAATACCCTGGAGTAAACCTATAAAGGGATAATTCTCCCTCTAATTCACCTTCTAGGAGATGAAGGTAATGGAAATTGTATGCGATTAAATGCTACAGCACATTGCTTTGTGAATGGTTCAGATTTGTTCATGTACCAATGTCCTTCAAATACAGTATCCTTTCTGCTTTTGAGGAAAGGAGTTTGTAAGATGACCTCATGGAATCACAGTAACATCTACTCTTCCTGATGGGCACACATTGGTGTACATCCAGTCTTTGAGCATTGTTGGCACTAGGTGAAATATCATAATTCTACATATAAAAATCTACTTTCTAGTTTCTGTGGTAAGAATTGAATTTTGGAACCATTTCTGATTTGAGATCTCCGGTGGAAGTTGTTAGAAACTTTTTTTGGAAAGGTGGGTTGTATCACTATCATTCTAGCATGCTGCTGCACATATCTCAGTAGAGCCTCTAGGTATTTGTTGTGCTTTTTGCAAAACTGCTCTCTAAATAATAGGAGGCCAAGGTCTTGGAAGAATAGGCATCCCTCTCATGGTAAAAAGGGTATTGGAACTTTATATGTCTAAAAAAAATATTTTATCATATTTGGTACAATTGACAAAGTCTACAAGTACCCTGGTTGCTTCCAATATAAGTAAGAACAAATAGGTTACAGAGCATTTAATGAGAAACAACTTAGTGAACCAAGTGCAACTCCCTCTTGCCACATTAATATGCCTTTAGTAAGCTGCTAACCTCAGCACAAGTATTGGTTACAATTGCATACCCATGCTCAAACCCTAGAACTTGTAAGCAGCATGCCAAAAACCTAAAATGTGTATCTTTCTTGGCAATTAAGTTCTTAAACTATAAACTATAATCATCATTAGTTAAAAGAAGCTTACAAAGAATTTCTCCATAAGTACACCCTTTATTTTGAGTTTCACAACATGCCCAAATACTTCAATGTTTGTGACAAACTAGTTGGTCAACTCTTGATTGGGAACAGGAGATGGTCTTTTTTATCACAAAGCATGAGTTTGTGTCAAAATTGACTTATCCAAGCAGCTTTCAGTGGAGATCTGACTTAAAGTTAAAACAAAAAAAAGTTTCATCTCAAGCTCCCAAGTTGTTTTATTGCTTTTTCTCCCTATATGTTAGTCCGTGGTCACCATTCTAATAGGAGCAATTAATGTATAGAATTAGGCTTCTCCAGTTTGAAATGAACTAAAGTTATAATAAAGTGCTTCATATGGATTCTTGAAAAATTGAGGGTAATATTCCCTTTTCAAAATAATTGTTATTGTTACTCCTAAAACAACCCAAACATCATCTAATAATGAGGAAAAAGAACCAATTTTCCTTCATGACTAAGAAAAGTAAAATCACATAACTGTGAGCTCATTATGACCTTTCCCAGTATTTTTTCCTAGAAGACACAAAAATGCAAGTGTAGCACAACCAAGCAATTTAAAATAAGAAAACTATAAGGTAGAAAGAGATGTCAATGCACACAAAAAATTTCAATGCATAAGGAAGATTATGCTGCTCTCAGTTACCTTTGACCCAGATTGGAGGAGCTCCAGTTGCATTTGCAACAAGGAATGACATTGCAATATCTTCACAATTCCTGTATGATAAAAATGAAAATAATCAAAAGCTTTGGCTGCAGACATGTCACACATTGTCAAAATTCAAATCATCCATCTTCATTGAAAAGTAAATATGCATAAATCAAAATCTCAGTTGCTAACTTCTTAAACAGACCTTTCCCTGCTGACATATTCTTGAACTGATGCAGACATTTGGTATGTATACATTTCTAAATATTTTTTATGAAAAAAGGCTGCTTTAGAAAGCACCATGCTATAAGTGCCCATCCACCAAACAGACCACCAGCCACCATAATTATAATGCATAGCACCAGACTTCTGCATAAACAAAGAACAGAATATTGAAAGAAAAATCAAGGGAAGGTTATCAGCAGGGAAGTGTCAAGAATATCAATCTGACAGAAAAAACAACAAATCCAAAATCCACACTCAAGAATTCAAAAATCCCAAATTTTGAACCAAAAATTCAAAAAAATCACAGAACTGAGTCTTAACTTGTGAAAGATCTAAATTATTCCATAGAAATCAAACCATGCAATATAATCAACCCACTAAAAAAGTCACAAATCAGCAAGAAAACACATAATAGATTCTACAATTGCAATGGAATTATTCCATGACAATGAAATTAGTACCATATTAAGGTGTGGCCACAGATACATGCTCATACATTCAGCATAAACGAAAGAAAGGAAAAGCTATGAGGAAGTTAATGTTGGAGGTCAGTTTCTTGTTTTGTTGAAAATATACTGTATACTACTGGTAATTTGTATGCCACTATGGAAAAATTCAATAAAAAATTCTAGATAATTCCATCCTATGTTTGATGCTGTGGTAGAGCAGCGTATGCTAAAGTGCTCCATGGACAAGAGACAAATGTCTTACTTGTGCCATCCATAAAGAAGAAGCAGGGGATTAAAGCCAAACCATTGCAAGAATTCCAATAGGGGTTTGTCTTCCTAAGTATGGAAACCCATTTTAGCATAGAAGAAATGTAATGTCCCCTATTCTAGCTCACATGGTATGATGTTGTCGTTAGCCTATTTCTCCTTGGTTCCATAGGCTAACCAGTAATTTTGAAATATTCCTGAGCCAATTTTTTCGCTTTTTTTCAATTTTCAGAATTACAACAATGCACCCGTTAAGGTTAGATGATAAATCAAAAAACGGCGTTGAAGCAACTCTAACCAGAATGTACACCAGGATCCCGATGTGGGCAAGGTGTGAGCATTGGTCAGAGGATCTAAAACAAATTGATTATGCGGGAACTCTAACCAAGAATGGCGTCGATGATGGCGAGCATATGGTCAGAGGATCTTTTACACTAAGTGTTGAAAGGGAACTCGACGCCAAGTATGTGCTACCCAATCCAGTATGGAGTGAGGGGCGACCATATGACGGAGTGTTACAAAATACTATGCTTAAAGAACTACTAAAAATTGAAATACTCAACACCCAGAATGTGCTTGCTAACCCAGAATGGGAAAGTAGCTACCATAGGGTGGAGATGTATCTATTTCAAAACAACTTCACAATGAACGAGTGTTGTTGTGACCTTTTTCACACATCGCCTATCATCTTCAAATGGGGACCCTAATTTTTGCTCCATTCCCGTCTTTTGGCTTTGGTTTTGTGTGTGTGTCTCTCTCTCTCTGCCTCTCTTTTCCGATGTCCGTTTTCCGGGGATTTCTCCTCACTTTGAGCTTTAAACGGAAATTTGGCCAAGTCCTAATTAGGTTTCATCAAGCCAGTCACCAAGGTCAAATAGAGTGAATAAATTGAAAACTGAGCTTAACAGTGTTGTCAACATGTTTCCAGCACGCTCCCAGCAAAGTTTCATCAGATCCTGAGGTACTTACTATTTTTAGTAAGTGTGAAATTACATGCAATCCGTCAGCTATTTTGAGATTCCGACAAATAAGACCGTGATTCGTGAAAGTGCATCGTGACTCGCTGCAAAATTCTTCAGCAAAACGACAACTTACTATTTTAGTACCAGCCCGAAGATAAATTCTCCCCAGTGGGTGCGATGCGCAGATTTCTTTGCATGTTGGCATATTCCCTTCCGGTTTTTCGAGACCTTCGCGATGATGTAACATGCAAGACGCAGACATCACTTAATTCAGCCTTCCGAGGCTATTTTTTAGCGCTTACGTCGGGTTTCTTTTGCATGCCCGTGATTCCCTCGATGGTTTTTCGAACTCGCGGATGGTGTGACATGCAAACGGCGATTCTCACCAATAAGGAACTTATATTTTAGCAGTGTCCTCGCTGTTCGCCCCAAAGAGTCCGTGATTCACGAGTCAATGCAAAGGCTACAAAACTTAAGAGAAACGAGTTCATTTGATACACATGCAAAGCAAATTAGGGTTTTCAGCTCGAGCCTAAAATAGTTTTTCAAAAAGTCAAAATTTTCAAAAACCGTGTAAACCAATCACGATGCCGCCCTCAGTTAATATCCTACAGGAAATTTCGTCGAACGCGAGCACTTACTATTTATAGTAAGTCAACTTGAAACAAAGCAAAAATAGTAAATCAGTTGCATACGTCATTGTCAGCCAGCAAGTCACGTGGTGAGGAGCACCTCATCAAAATTTCACGTCAATCGGAGTAGTGGAGCTATCAAAAACAAGAGGTTACTATTTATAGTAAACCACCTACAAAAACGTGCTAAAAATAGCAGGGTGACTAAAAATGGCAGTGCCGACAGGTTGATAAGGTTATGAGGATGCAGTGTGCAAAGTTTCAAGTCATTCCGGGCTTCAGAGATGCAAATTCAGAGAACTTACTATAAATGGCAGTGGCATGAGAAGTCGGGTGAGGACGAGAAAAATGTCTAAGTCTGGAGCTTTATCCTCCACCACCTTGAAAATGCGCCCAAGGCACAAGTGGTCATTGAAAGTCAACAAGGTTTATCCTGTTGGCATAGCAAAATGCGCCCAAGGGAACTCAGGAAAAAGTTTTAAAATTTTCTAAGTATAACTCTCATCCTCCACACAAGGCAAAATGCGCCCACTTCAGGAGTCGTTGAAAAAAGTTTCTAAGGCAAACGAATATCCTCCACCATGGCCTACTCCAAAACCAAGAAAGTCAACCAGTCAACAGATTTTCATCCTCCTAGGCATGTAAAATGCGCCCAAACAAGCTCAAGTGAGGACAAAAGGAGGAATACGAAGAGTCATCCTCCACCTACATAGAAATGCGCCCAAGTTGAGGTGTAGAAAGTGAATGAAGCTGGTAAGTGGGGTAAATGTGGAGTGAGAAGTGGAAATAATAGAGAATGTTGCCTAAGGCGTTGGAGCCAAGTCCACCTCAGCAAGTGAAATGCGCCAAGTGCAAGGTGTTGATAAATATTGCTAAGAGGATGAATAAAGCGTGTTGGGCGTTGAAAATGCCAAGGTGTTAGAGATTTTTTTTGCTAAGGCATGATTTTCTTTCCTCATTGTGCTATACGCCTTAAGTATGAAGTGAAATATAAATTGAAGTGATGAAATATCTCTAAGGCGTTGGGGTTGGATAAAATTCCCTTGCGAGTGTGAAGTGAAATACTAGTGTGGAGCGGGAAATAAAATGTGCTAGGTGCCTTCATGAAAATTTTCTTGGTGGAGTTGATATTTTCACAGGCAAAATTGATCGAGTTGGATATAAAATTTTCTAAGGGAAATTTTTTTTCAAAAATTTTCTAAGGCACAAAATATTTTCTCCCTTAGAAAAATGCCTAAGTCTGGAAAGGTGATGGAATTTTTCCTGAAGCGTGAGCTGAATTGTCGGAAATGAAGTCAGTAAGTGCCAGCTGCAAGATTGATAAAAATTTTCCAAGTCAGAGCAAAATTCTCAGAGGGGATCGAAGAACGAGAACAAAATTGTTGAAAGAATATTTTCTAAGGTTCAAAATTCAAGAAAATCAAATGAACCCGTTCGTTGGGTACCCATGAGTTCGTCGCGTTCTGAAGGAAATTTTCTTCTGGGTATCGAAGTTTATCGATGAGGAGTTGATTTCAAAGTCTTCCATGCTTCGCTTCGGCCTTCGGGGTGAAGATTTTGATGGACACCAGGTTGATGAATTTTCCTAAGGGAAAATTTTAAAATTTTCTAAGGCATGAAGTATTCTCTTCCTCTAGAAAATACGCCTAGACTCCAAGGTGTTGAATTTTCCTGAATCACGAGCAAGTTTTCAGAGGCAAAGTCAGAAGATGATGGCAATGCAGGATAAATCCAAAATTTCTCAAGTTAGAGCAACAGGACGATCACAGATGAAGAACGGATTTAAATTTCACAGGGAAATAATTTTCTAAGGTTCAAAATTCAAGAAAATTAAATGAACTCGTTCGTTGGGCACCCATGAATTCGACGCGTTCTGAAGAAAATTTTCTTCTGGGTACTGGACATTTGCGATGATAGATGGATTTCCAAGTCTTCTGAACTTCGCCGACACTTTTTCAGTGAAGAATTTAATCAGTGCTCAAATTATGAATTTTCCTAAGGGAAAATTTAAAATTTTCTAAGGCAGAGTGAATAAAATGTGTTTTCAAAATGAATTTTCTTCGAACGATGAACTTGAAGTCAGTTGCCTAGATAATTTTGATTAAATTCTTCGAAGATGAGTTTTCCAGAGCAGAGGAGAAGTTAAATTCGAATTCAAGTGACAGAACTCCAGCAGGTGAAATGAATTTCTTGAAGATGCAATTGAAGTTAATTTTGTCAAAGATGATACGTCCTTGAGGATGATGAAATTTGGCTAAGGCATGAGGAATCATGAAGAAAGGATGAAGTTGGCTAGCAAGGATGATGAGCCCTTGAAGATCAGAACGTGAAAACCCCGGTGAGTAAGTTAAGATTATATTATGAAGTGTTCTGATACTCTTCTCCTCGCTTGTTTTGCAGGAGGAACTTCGAGACCAGGCACAATGACTTGAAGTGATGAAGCAAGATGGTATTGCAACTTTTGGAAGAAGATAAAGTCATGAGTTTCAATCTCGAAGGAAGAAAAAGTTGCAAGAAATTGGCTAAGTGTTAGCTCAAGCGGAAGAAGTCAAAGAACAAAAGTCAAGAAGGAAGATCTAGAACAGTGTGAACGCGTCTACAAACGGAATCTTCTAGAAGGAATAATGGACATTATGGCTCATTTATTACCCCACTTTCCTTTGTGGCGGTTTTTAGGGAAAATCTTGTTTAGGGTTGAGGTGGCACGATTCCGGCCACTCTATTGATTGTAACCCTAGCCGTCTTTTGGGACTTGGCTAGCTATATAAAGGGGGAGTCCCCCTCATTTGTAATTCATTAGAAGCAGAGCTTAGAGGAGTAGAGAGAAGTTGATAGATTAGAAAGTAAAGTAGTGTAGATTGAAAAGGAAGGAAAGTCTTCCCCTTGGATACTTTGTAAGAAGTTGTCATGTATGCTTTCATAATAAAATAATTTTCATTGATGGTGAATTCTTCTTTGTTGTGAATAGTTGTTGAGGCTTCTTCGTCCTTCCAATTCACGTAGCATCTTTGAAGTAGTTTAAAGTAAAATAGCTTTCATTATCATGCAAGTAGATGTTAGTTGTGGAATTGTGGTATTAATTGAGGCAACTTCATTTCTATCCATACCACTAGCGGCTTGTTGACGGCAGGTTTGCCTTGTGTGGTCAACTGGAAAACTTTATAAACTTAACTTCGATTGTGATTCATGTGTTTGTATGCGTCGTTCTGATGGTGCTTACACGTTGAGTTACAATTTGAAAACCTCTTGTCACTCCCTTGAAGATTGCACCGACTTTGTGTAAGTTGTCTAGCGTGAGGCGGAGCAGAGTCTGGTCGAAGTCTGTCGAGATTGATCCCACATTCCAACCTTAGATAGAAGATAAACTTCTTAGGCCCTACACCCTTTAAATTCTGTTCATTTCCGGTTAGAATTAGGAAACTCGCGCTCACCTGCCAAATCATTCGAATTACACGCAAAGCCCTTAGTCTACTGTCTGCTGTCAGTCGTC
>VDFB02272810.1:0-49021 GCA_007258455.2 Sequoia sempervirens
GAATAATTGGATGGAAATCAAAGTAACCTACACATCATCAAATATTTAATTCATTCTAATTAACATGTATGGACTAATCAAAACCAAAGAAAAACTTAAACATCAAAGAGATTTCCGAGAATATGTCAACAAGAATGGACTTATTGATATCAATCCTAAAATGGTGAATTTACATGGATAAATCATAGAAAATGTTTTCCTAACATTTCCAAAGGGTTGGACAGGTTCGTAATTTCCCCAAATTGGCTCCAATCCCCCATATTGATGGATTTGATGATCCTTCATATCAAGTTTGGATCATTTTTTATTCCCCTTAACATAGAAGGAGATCAAACCCCTCAAATACCTATTCAAGTATGAAAAAATATGGCACATAAATGACTCCATTAGAGATCTCATTAGGGAATGACAGACAAAAATAGAAATACAAAAAAGATCCAAGATGTTCATGTTGGTCAAAAAAACATAGCAATTAAAAACCAATTGAAAGAATTAAACAAAAGTAAATTCAAAAATATATTCTTGAGAAAGACAAGGTGAAAAATGAAATGGATACCATCAATCAAAGAATAATTGATCACAAAATGATAGCAAAAGACTATAAGGAAGAAAGATAATTGACACATTATCATTCAAAACTACTAGCTTGAGAGGAAATATTTGGAAATTAAAATCACTAGAAACATGGTTAAAAGGAGACAAAAACATTTTTTTTTATAATTCTACAAAATCTCGAAGATCTCAAAATTATATCACAAGCATTGAAAAATACAATGGAACCATTACCCACGGCAAAGAAGAAATTTAAAATGAGGTCATTTTCATTTTCCAAAATTTATTGGTAAATACAAAGGCATCAAATTTGAATGAATAGAAAATATTTATAGACCTTGTGTGCAAGGAAATTGTGCTACAAATGAACAATTCAAATACCTAAATTGAACTGCACAAAGACAAAACAAACACTTAGTTAGGGAATTAGGAAATCAAATAAAACACAAAATTAAATAAATAATTCCATGTTAGATAACCTAGTTCCATGAAATGGTTGTGCCCTTTGGTGGTTTTTGATGTGTTCTCACAAATCATACATCATAATATTGCATTCCAAGGTGTGTTCAATTTGCTTGGGCTGGGATTGGATTTATAGATTTTTTATGAGAGGATATCAATGGTGAGGATTGAATGGGAAGATCAATGGCTATAATTGTATGTGAACTATCAATCAATTAGATTGTTCCAAGTGGAACAATATGGTGGCTTGAGAGGGAGATTGTACTTGTGGAGGTACTTTGGGGCTTGGGGAGGATCATTCCATAAAGGCGAGGTTTGTCCTCACACTCCAAAGGGGGTGAAGTGAGAAGAATAAAGGAATTAAAAATTCCTTTTAAGTACTTTACGATACTTTTGGGACAAGGATCCATGTGGGGTTCCTTCACGAAAGGGGAAAGCCTTTAAGGATAGAGACATAGTGGATGGCAATAAATAGAAAGGAGTTTACCCCTTTCCTAATCATGGATTAGGAATGTGCAAGTGTTTAAGGAGAGGATTAAGTGGGTGATTAGGATTAGGATTAGAGGGCAAGTGGGAGAGTTGGAGAATGTGACATGTGAGGGGGGAAATTAAATAAATAGAATTTATTTATTTAATTTATGAGAGAGAAAGGGTAAGGTAGAGTAGATGTAGATAAATACTTAAAATTAATTATTTACCATAGGCAAGGACTTAGGAAAATAGAGTAAAACATGGAATATTAATTAAACAACAAAATATTATTTAATCAATATAGACAATGGGGATCATACGAAAAGTAAGAATAAATAGGAAATATTAATTAATTAAATAAATAATATATGGAATCAGTAACAAACAAATTAGAGATAAATTGACCAAATATAATGGTCAATTTTAGGTGTCTATAGACTTCATTTTGAATACCATTACTTAGGAGGATAATATCATGTTAATGGAGCCTATTTCAAAAGATGAAGTTAAGAACATGATATTTCAAATGTATTCAAACAAGGCACCAAGTTTGGATGGATTCCCTACATTATTCTATCTAGAAATTTTGGGATATATTTGGGAATGAGGTGTGGAAAGCAAGTGAAAATTATGGGAAGTCAAAGAAAATATTGAGATATCTAGAAATTCTTTCATTGCATTGATTATTAAGAATCATACTCCAAAATCTTTCACTGAATTTAGGCCTATATCTCTCTACAATACATTATATAAAATTATTTCAAAAGCAATTACAATCCAATTGAAAATAATCCCCTAAAAAATCATTTATAAGGAACAAAGTGATTTTACCTTGGGGAGATAGAATATAAATGTTGTCATAATAACCCAAAAATTATATATTTTGTCACATCCTTCAATCAAAGAAAAATGGTTCTTAAAATAGATGTAAGTAAATCTTACAAAAAATTAAAATGGAGGTTTTTAATGATCATACTTAAGAAAATTGGGTTTCATCAAAATTGGATGAATTGAATATTCACATGTATATCAAGTCCCCAATATTAAGTATTAGTTAATGATAAATTGCATGGATAATTTAAAATAAAGAGGGGTTTGTGGCATGGTGATCCATTATCATTCATATTCATGATCATGGTTGAAGTATTGAGAATTGTGTAACCCAAGGAATTTGGTTAGGGGTGACAATCACTAAGAATCTATCACTCATTACCCATTAGCTATTTGTAGATGATGCAATATTATATGGAGAATCAAGTACTAAATAATCCATGATAATAAAAATCATTTTAGATAAATATGCTATTGCATCAAGTCAAGAAATAAATAAAAGAAAGTCCAATATATTCTTCTTCAACACAAAACAAGGCCTTTGAAGATGAATAGGAGTCATTTTGGGCTTCAATTTGGATAATTTACCCAAAAAATATTTAGGGGTTCCCTTGTTGAAAGGAATAATAAAAAGGAACTTCTGGGAAGAGACTCTGAACAAGCATCATATGAAGTTAGCATCATGAAAAGGTAAATGGCTCTCTTTTTCAAGAAAAATTCAAATGATTAAAGTTATACCCATACATAAATTATCAAGCACATAGGTCACTAAGAAAGTGGTAAAATTGGAAGGATCAAATGATATCAAGTGCATTCTATTAGTTGGTTGGGACACAACTTGCATATAAAAATAAAATGGTAGACTTGGGATAAAGAAGATAGCTAAACAAAACAAAGTAGAGGGTACAAAATTAGTATGAAAAATGTTTAAGAAACTAGAGGAAAAATGGTGCAAAATATTGCATAAAGATTTGGAGGATTCCATTCATATTTTAATGAATCCCAATCCCCTTCAAGGATCCCATGTCTAGAACTTTATGTAATAATACAAAAGTTTAATTAATGATCACTTATCTTGGTTTATTAATAATGGTTAAAAATCGTGCTTTTGGACAAAATATTGGAATGGTCTCCCTCCTTTGAGTAACATCCCCAACATCGTTGAACATATTGAACTCACTTCCAATATAAGGGGGCAATATGTATCCAACTATTTAAAATAAAATGATGGTTCATCGAAATGGGAAAGAATGAATGACACTCCTATTCCATCAAATTTTAAGGAAGAACAACATATGAAACTATAAAAGAGGAAAGTGTTAATTAACTAAAATGAAGATAATTTGATTTGGACTAGTCCAAATTAGGGAACTACTCAGTAAAAATGGGATATAAACTACAAAATACAATGGAGCAAAGTGTTGATTGGACAATGAAGCTTTGCTAGAACAAGTGGAACCTACCTAAAGTAGGAGCCCTTGCCTGAATGACACTTCATAAAAGTATACTTATAGGAGATTGTTTTTAAGCTATCAAAATCCTAGGCCCTTCCCAATGCACATAATGTGTATATAGACAAAGGAAACAACAAATTCATGTTTTGAGCCTAAACTGTCCCATGGTAAAATCATGTTGGGACTAGTTAAAAAATAAACTAGGATGGAACAAAGCACTACTAGAAGATATATTGGAACTGTTTAAAAGCTTTCCAAGACTTAAAATTTTATTTTGGGAAGGCCTAAGGTTAGCAAATCCTTCAATGATAATATGGTAGATTTGGAAGGAACAAAATAAAAAAATCTTCAATGAGATACAAGCAAGAAAAGATGATGTAATAAGGAAAATAAAAAAGGAATAAGTAAAAAAATTATGGTGAACATATCTTCCTCTAGCCCATGACCATTAATGAGTTGGGATTGAATTCCAATAAAGAAATGAGAAATCCTCAAATTTTCTCAAGGTTGTAATACTAAGAAAAACCAAAAGAAGATGGATCAATCCAACACCAAGCGACCTAGCCTCCACCATCTAGACATTTGAAACTTAATTTTGATGATGCAACATATGTGAATCCAAGCATATTAGAATCAAGCATCGTTATAAGGAATGGACAAAAAGAGATAGTTTGGGAAACATCCAAAAAATTGCTAGTTAGTACCAATAATGAAGTAAAATTCCAAATGCTTCTCATAGGTTTACAAATCTAAAAAATGAAGTCCTCTCAAATGTGGACATCAAATAATATTCATTTTTATTATTAATTCAATATATAACTAAAAATTTACAAATTGGAAAGTCCAAAATATTATATAATACTAGTATAGACAACCATACAATTATACATTGTTATTTTAAAGCAAATGGCACAACTGTCTTGTAAATCAAGCATGTGAACATATAAAGGAGATAATAATTTCTAATATCACTACAAGATGATATATGTTGATTTAATATCCAATGGGAAATCCTCTTCAAGCAAAGAGTACTAACACCTCTTTTAAGGCACAATATTTATGCAAGTTATAGTTTGACAAAAGCAAACAAAATATCAATTTGTAAGATTTGAAGAATGATTTCTCTATTAAGTTGTTTTTTGAAAGACTCTCAAACACAATAAAAAGGTGTAGGTCTATAGATACAAGTTCCCATGCCTTGAGGAGGATCTCTCAACTCAACTAAGGAGGAAATTTAGCATAGCTATAAAGGAATCCAAGCTAGCAACAAGGAAGGTGATTAATGAAAAGGCCAATGGAAATAGTCATGAACATGATTGGCATATAGTGGAATGGTTTCTAACAAACATCATTTTAGTTCTCAAAAGAAAGTATTGGGGAAAACTAGCAATGAAAACATTTTTTAAAGAGCCTTTGTTGGATCTAACAAGAAAGGAAATATCATAATTTAGTAAAAGGACAAACCAAGGAATGAAATAAAAATAAATGAAGATATGAAACAAGAAATAACTTTACTCCAAGATAGAACTACAAGGAACAATATGAAGACCTTCAACTTCTTCATTGGCCACCACCCTTCATTGTTATCTTCAATACAAGTGGAAAGGATTTTTGATATGGTGGAAGGTATTCAAACCCTCATCCATCATAGGCCTACCAGGGAAAATATCTCTAAAATATAACATTCCAAATAAGAAGAATGTAATTGGAATTTTTACTTTTGATAAAAGGTTCCTACCTGCTTGGTAGCATCTTTCTGATTAAAAAATAATATAATCAACAAATAAATTTGTTTTCATAAAAAAAAATAGATTCATTGATTAACAAAAGTAAATCCTTACTAAAGCCTTTCATGAAAAGAATGAAGATAAATCAATCAATTCACAAATCACAACAATCCTTCAATTCTTCACAATTAAACACTTCCAAATCTGTAAGCTTCAATAACCTATTTTGTTTCTTTCTCTAAAAATTGTATAGTTAAATTATGACAAAAATTAAAATTAAAATTAAACTACTTCTCTTCTTTCAATAAATCTCCATTTAAAAAAAAAAACCTAAATTAAAAGCTAAAAAGTAAAATATTCATCCTCAAGCACATTCTTTTTGAAAAATAATAAATTAAAATAATAGCTTGATATATTAATTTGGCATAAGGGGGATAAACCCTAAATACATTGATATTTGATTGTAAAATAGTGATAAAAACTTAAATACATTGATAGTTGATTGTAAAATAATGATAAAAACTTTTTAAAAATTATAAAAATTTGTCTCATGGAAATGATTAACCATATATTTTTTGTTTCTTCAACCACCACCTCCATATCCTCATGTTCACCTTGCACCGCAAGAAGAGCAACACCATGGGTAGTCCCACTGGCCTATAGGCACCTGCAACCTCCTTTAGCAGAGTGATTTTACCAATCACCTCCACCATATGTGCTTCCACATCCTCCCCCACACTCCAAATCAGGAATGACACCCACGACCCATTATACTACAATGTGATTTCGGGAAAGATCCCCTCAGTCGATCTCGACAACGTCTACCCAACCATTAAGGTTCACATTTGACTATATTTATTAATTAATTGCAAATAAAAAACACATTGTATTATGATTTCCAATAAATTAATAAATACAGTCAAATGTGTAGTCTGATGGTTGCATAGACAACTCGGTCGATCTCAATCCCCAACCCATGACCACCATGTCCAAATACTTTTCCATCTCCTCCCACCACCTTGCTTTCACCAATTTTTGCATCAACCATCTCACTGTTGATTTCTCCTCCTTTTCCTGGAGCAGCCATGCCTTGAACATGGAGGAAATGTTGTTAATGCAATATTGATAAGTGGAGGAAAGGTATTTAGTGCTTAGTATCACCTTTATAGCATCTAAGGCCTCCATCTCTGGAGCATTGAATATTTTCCTCAACCAATGGTCTATGACCTTACCTCTGAAGGTCATTTGCCTCTCTTTAGCGTTGAAATATATGGTAAGACTCTATTATAAAGCCACTCCACCACCATGCTAGCTTGACCATTAATTCTCGGCTGACATTGACTTAAATACCCTCATGCTCTCACATCTCATCACATCTAGGAATTATGGTTGGGAATACAAATGGATCTACCAAATATAACCCGACGTGGTCCATAATCATGTTGATTGCCTCTATGGATAACTTATTAACCTCCATATTTCCTTCTAGATAAATGTGTTTCAGCTTAAAGTCCTATAAGTGGGTGATTCTTTCCCATATTTGTGGGATGAATTTCTTGAACTTCTAATTGGGATTTTCCTGTTGTTAGATGGCATTGATTGCAATCAACGAATCTCCTTCCAAGTGAATTCTCTTTAATTCCATCCATCTATAGAGATTTATCCCTAACCAAATTTCTCACAACTTGGCTTTGTTGTTTGTTCCCTCTAGCAGTTTCATGGCCCCCCTCCTCAAGGGTGTTGTTGAACACACACAAATACGAGGGGGGAGAAGTGGGGGTCAGGGGGTGAATCAGTCTTTTCTTAATTTTTAAAACAATTTCATTTGCATCTTAAACATAGAATCACATTAACTAAAAGAAGAACAAAAAGGAAAGCATACACCACACAAGGACACCAATATTTTTATGTGGAAAACCCATGAGAGAAAAACCATGGTGAGAGTTAACTCACAATATATGAATCTCACTGCTTACAAAAATTACAATATTATTTTAAGGCTCATTGCCTAAGGACTTGTAGGCTAAGGCAAACAACCTTAGGGAAAGATACAAGGACCTGATACAGAGAGTCACTGCTTGATAGTAGGATACATGAAAATTACAATAAAAACATGAACATTAACTTTTATAAAAGAAGCATCTAACATATGCTGATGTTGTAGTCCCTTTTTTATCCAATTACTCCATCATATTAATTACACACACTTCTTATTCAACATACTTCATAATATATCCACTCTAAATTCACAAATGGTTTTGTTCTTTGATAAATACCCTTTGCAAAAACTCAAAACCCAATCACGTCAGCTCCAAGATGACCTTTAGATGAAACGTACGATACTACATAGGTTTTCTCCAAACATATTCATTATAAAGTGAAATAAGTTGTGGATCACAACACACAGCATAAAAAGGCCCAAAATCATCACAACACATCACTAATCAGGGTCAACCATAAATGAAGGAAACTAAATTGTCAACCCAAACAATGTCAACACCACCAAAATTGCCAATTATTTATCTTTACACCACTAAAGAGAAACCAAAAACATCATGCATACCAAGATGCGAATAATGTAGGTAATCAAAAATATTCCTACAATCTTCTCCTGAAGAATTTGATCATCATATGCTAGCACAAATGAAGAAACCCACTAAACATACAAGAACAAAGTATCCCAATTTGATTGTGACACATCAATACTAAGGATATTGCACTACGATTCATCAAAAATTTTGAAACACATATGGATAAATGCATACACCTCTTTGAACATATCCCCAAGTCCTCACAACCATATCTATCACTCTAGAGGAATGCGAAGCATTTTGGTAAACTTCAGAGACACATAACTCTACTCTAGTGGAATATGGAGAACAATTACATCAAACTCTTGATGTAGAAATGTTTATGACTTGAAATTCTGGAAATAACCTCTTGCTAGCTATCAAAATTAACTCCAGAATTGCACAACCAGATCATGTAATGTGGAGGAATACAAACCAAAAAATAAGGTCACTGACTTAGGAAAATATGTAGTTTTTGCCTTAGACAACTTCTCTCAACAACACAAGTAAAAGAAAAAACACAACTAACTTTCATTTAACTCCTTGAAACATGGAGAAGCCAATCAATGATGTGTAATTATCTTAACCATGTTCATACCATACTTTCAGATTGTCATGTTGTCATCTTATGCATCTGCTAAGTCTTTCAAATTGACTTTCCTCAAACATGTTGACTGTGTCAAACCATCTCTCTTAATCACACCAGTCTATCTCTAATCATTTCTTAGCCTCTTCAACTTCTATACAAAAACTCAATACAAACATGACCTCAAGTTGACATCAATGAGTGCATATTGAGTTGACATCAATGACAACACATATTGCCAACAGTTGTTGTACTACACTGGTCTCTTAGAATGCATCTCACTCTTAAGGGCCCTAGATTTTCTCTAGAAGCCCCATCAAAATTCACTTTGACCCATCCTTCATTCAGTGGAATCCACTTCACATTTTATCTCACATTGAGAGAGGGATTAGCCTGACAAGCCCCATAAACGGGGAGATTTAAATAAAAAATTATATTTAAATAATCTTTTATCCATTTTAAACATTCCTAACATTAAAATATTAAAAAAAATTATTTTCTTATTATTTTTAAATTGAAATAAAATATATTATTTATTTCAATTCTAAAATAAGGACTTGCAAATAAAAATCTATTTCAATTACAATAATTAAATTATTGAAATGCTAAATCACATTAAGTTTGTTTCTAAAAGATAATAAAAATTAAATAATTAGATTTAGATAAAATCTAAGTATCAAACAAATAATTAAAAAAATATTATTGCTTTATATAATTTTTTTCATTTTTTAATTAATATATATAATTTATGATCAAATAAATAAATATAATTACCTATTTGCACTCAAATAAATCTACCAAGCCATTAATTACTTTATTTCTAATCGATTACTTATATTAATTTAATTTATTATTTAATTGCTCACACAATTAGATTATTTCAAGACACTTCAATAGTAAAACCCAATTCTCATTCTTGGATACTTATACCTATTCCATAACATAATCTTGTCACACAAACCTTAGTAGCATTATTGAAAAATACTATAATCATATAATCACCTTTAATCAATTAAGTAATACAATCACACATTATACACAAATACCTGAAATCAACACTTTACACATAACATAAATCAATAAAGCACTACAAATTTATTATAGAATTAGAACACCATAAATCATAAAAGAACCAAAAGTGAGCGGTGTTACAAAAACCATCAACTAAGGCATCTTTAACTCCATAAATCTCAATAAGGTCAACAAGGGTGTATAACGAGGGGTGAGCGCTTGGGCGGGAACTGCAACAGTGGAGGAATTTTGAAATCTTCTGGAGAAGATTTAGATGGTGGTTCTAATTCAGAAGAATACAATGGGTTTGTGTGGCTTGCAATGACTGTTTGGCCTTTTTTCTCTGTGTAGGTTTGTAGTGCGGTGGTTTTGGAGCTGCTTTCTAGTGTTGTGGCTTCTTTTCCCTATGTTGGTCTTTCTTGTTCCTGTGTGTCCTTCTCACTACAAGTGGATGTGCTCGTGGATGCTTCTATTTTGGTACAGTTGGGTCCCATCGATTTATGGTGGACTCAGTTTTGGCGTGCTCTCCTTTGGGTTGGTGTGGTTGAAGCATTGGCTGCTTCTGGGGATTTTTTATTCACTAGTTTTGTCTTGGTTGGGTTGTGGAGGTCAGTGTGCTCTTTTTCATGGCTTGGCTTTTGGGGTTCTCCCTTGGCCCTCCCCTATTTTCGATGTGGTGTTGGGCTTTCTTCCTTACTAGTGGGTCGTTTAAGGGTTTTGTATTTTGTGGATTTCATAAGGTATTTTATTTTTCCTATGAGGTAGAGGATGCTAGAGTTGCAAGTTAAGGTTACGAGCTTCGTCCTATTCTATAGGATGGGATTTCTTTGATTCTCCAAGTTTTGGTGTTTGTTTGTCATTGGGATCCCACTTTTCTTCAAGGTGCTTTTCTTGAGTTTGGGATCTTCTTTTCTCTACATACAGATTTGTATTTGTATGTTCTTTCTTGTGGGTCTCTTCTTGTTGGTTGGGTTGTTTGCTCAATTGGAGTTTTGCGGTTGGAGGGGTTGTCCTACTCTTCTTTTGGCTCTTTGGTGATCAGTTGGGTTATTATTCATGCCTTTTCTTCATACCCAAATGATTTTTTTATTCGTGTTCCTCTTTTTCCTGATATCGGGTATGCCAAAGGATGGTGTGTTTATTTTTTTGTTGGTTTAGTGGCTTTCTCCTTGGTTCCACAGACTGTTTCTTCTATACAGGTGAAGATTGATCCTATGGAAGTGGATTCCTCTTCTATCGAAGTGAAGATGGGTGTTGTGGGTTTGGTTGGAAGCTCCCTGCTTTGGTTTTCTCAGCTGTTATCCCTTTTGAGGTGGGAGTTACTCCTATTGAGGTGGAGCTTGTGGCTACTAGTGAGCTTTGGGTTTAGTGGAAAAGGTGTTCATGTGATCCTCTCCTATAGAGGGGAGCTCTTTTCTTCAGTCATGGAGATTGAGTCGGCTTCTTGGTTTGTTAGGTATTCTAAGGGGAGTTTTTCTTCCTCAGTGTTGTCAAGTATTTCTTGTGTAGAGGTTGAGAATCTGGTTGGTCTGGTTATTTTGATTGGGAACTTTTTTTGCCATCTTCTTCATGGCTTAGTGTTGTTGTTACTAAGCAGATGGTTTGTTGCAACTTGGTTGCATTGTTCCCTGACTGTTTCAGGTGATTTCTATTAATTTTTTTGGGTTCAAGGTCCCTATTAAAACCTGGTTGTAGAGGGTTTTAGGTTCCCTTCAAAACCTATTTTTTGCAACATGAATAGTCTTGTGAATTTTTTTCAATTGGTTGTTGTTGATGGGTTGTTGATTGTATACACTCTTTTTTTGCAACTTTCTATTGTCGAGGTTGTAGGTACCTTCAAAACTTACTTTTCCCCTAATCAAAAACTTTGTAATCTCAATAGATATCACTCCTAAGATTAGCACTCCAACAAGAAGTCTTTATCTCAACTAGGGGACCACACCCATCATACAAGTTTCTCCACTCTCCACAAAGTAATTCCTTAGTGTCTATGGAAGAGGAAATCAATTTTCATTCAAGAATGAAAGTTGTAACTCCCACCATACCTCCCGCCATACCTGCCAATTGTAACTCCCTTATTTAATGCAATTATAATAATATTCTAAGTAGCTTGGAAAATAATAATAAAATAATATTCTATGACTCCTCATGGACATCCAAGTTGTCATGCCCACACCTTCCCTATGACATAACACACACTCAAATATAACTCAATCAATTTTATTTATTCATCAACCAATTTTTTTAAAAAATGCAATATTTTTTTTGAAAAGAAATTACTTATATTTAATAAATTAAAAAGTAATCATTTAAGACAATACAAAAAGTTTGAATTTATAACGCATCATTTTATATATTTACTTCTACAAGCAAATAAACTACTTAAATGAATTTGTAAATCAAATAATATTTTAATTAAAGATCATTTAGATGTTAATATAAAGGAATTAATTAATTTATTAATATTTAATTATTTATCCAAAATAACAATTTAATAACTAAATTAAAATCTCAAATTAGTGTCTAAATTGACTTAATTAAGAAACTATTTTCTAAAAATTTTAATATATAAACAAAATCCTATTTTTAAAAAACTATCATTCTTTCAATTTCATTTTCCTTACGTGCTCAATAATTTGTTTGAGACAAGGATTTAATACAAAGTTATTGATCTTATTATTATTTAAGTGTTTGTAGTTTCTCTTCAATGGAGATTCTAACCATAGACGACTTTTCCCATCTGTAGTATTTGTTCTTTTTTATTTTATTTTTTTGGATTTTTGAAGACCCAAGTTTGCAATGTGATTTTTTTTGTTTGGAAAAATTTAATATTTTTTTTTGATTAAGGGGAAAAATAGGTTTTGATGGGACCCGAAACCCATTGCCAAACGGTTTTGAAGGGAGCCACAACCCTATCCAAGAAAAAATTGTTGCATCAAAGATAGACCATATACCATCAGCAACCAATCAGTAGTAGCATTACAAATATAACAGGACAATGCAAGCTGCACAAAGGAACAACAAGGGCCAAGAGCCCAAAACCACACACAACCAAGTTTTACATGGGACCTTAAACCCACAAGTTTTGAAGGGACCTTAAACCCATAACCAGGTTTTTTAGGGACCTTGAACCTAAGAGAAAAGAAAGCATATTGATGTAGAACACCAACCAAACCCTGATTCTCTAAAGAACCAATAAAACCAAACACCCCACCTCAATAGGGGTTTTGGGAAACACGACAGAACACTGCAAAGCAAGAGACACCAACTAAAGAATCCAATAGTAAGTAGCTTCAGTAGGAAGGGTTGACCAAACATCCCTTAGTAGCACAAGCACCAGGTACTGGAAGGAAGAAGCAAAGACCTCCTCAATGAGCTCACACAACTAGGTCCAAAGAGAAAACAATGAGCATAACCCAACCAACAACAACCAAACAATATCTTGGACAGAGTCCAACACCGCCCTGCCAAGCAAAGGGAGGCCCATCCAATATAACATGGCAGAGAAAAATACCATGACAAGCAACTCCAGCAACCTCGTCCTTTGAAGAAACAATAAACACCAAAAGAGGCTAAAGGAGAACAACGGAAGCCACCACTTGCAGGTAGCCTTCTACAAGAAACCAAAGCAAAAAACTAGACAAAACAAGGGCACAATGTCTCCAACAGTAGGGCTACTCGCTGCTCCCCAAGAGAAGAAGTAGAGATGATAACCCAACAAACACCAATGGTCAAGCAATAAATTACAAACACCAAAGGACACCCTCATCAAACAATAAAGCCTCAACGACCAAAGAGGGAACATAGAAGCTCTTGAACAGAGAAAAAGAACATGAACCTTGGCACCAAAAGTGCCCCAAGAAACCAACAACCAAACCAAAGATGAGATTCCTAGAACAAAAGACGAGATGAACATGATGTACCATAGCCATATGGAAAAAATCCGAACAGAAACTCCAAAAAATGAGCCAGCTCCCACAACAAAAGACCCTGTGAGGCAAAGAGAACTGGCCAAAGAGAAGCCAGCAACCACTAACCCCACGCAGTCAACACAACAGGACTCAGGTGGCCACACCAGAGTGACACACGACCAAGGAGGAGCCAACAAAAAAGCTAAAGCACCAAGGTTGACAGTAATGAATGGCATCAGAAACTAGACCCCAATCGCTTCAATCTCCACAACGAGCCAGCATAAGTTTGAATTAAAAGAAATCATGACAAAATTATTTTTATTTACATATTGGAGATGTAATGTAACCAAACCTTCAAAGGGGTCAACTCCTTTGAGGTATCACAACCTATTTATAATGGTCCATGGGGTTTCCCAAACCTCACACCACTACTAAAAGTATATGGAGATTAAACTTATTTTTCTAAAAATATTTTAGAATTATAAATTATTTGCTAGTTGATGGTTACGAAACTAAAATTAATTACTTGTAAACATGTGAATATATACATATATATTTAAGTTTATATTTCTAGGTACAATATTATCAAATATTTTATTTATATAAAATAATATTAGTTCTACAAAAATAATAATTAAATTAATATATTTTCTCTCTTGATACAAAATAAATTATTCAAATATAATAAACAAATAAATTTATTATCTTTTTTGAATCAATTTCTAACTCAAATTTGTTTGTTTGGTATTACACACAAGTGCTTAGGAAATTTATCAAATTACGAAGATGATGATGTATATAGAAATTTTAGTTTTCAATAACTTCTAATAAAATATTTTTCATTATAGAGTACAATCAAGAGGAATGAAGAAAGAGGAATTGTGAAAAAAAAAGCACACTTCATAATTTAAAAAAAAATAAATGTACATATAAAAATTTAATTAATAAATTTTATCATTTAATTAAAATTGTATTTACTTTCTCATACCAAAATTTACAAATTATCAATATTTTTTCAATATATTCTTTTATAACAAATAGTACAAATCAACCTTGCCTTGCATAGAGGATTTAATCAAAAGAACTCTTACAATATTGATGTCACCCTTTCATATTCTCCTATAAATCTACAAATAAAGAATAATGCTCCACATATTAATGAAGGAATTTTTATCCTCCCAACCATACGGTTTGAATACAAACCCACCCTAGAGCTAGGAGGATCTTAAGAAACTAGTTTTTCAAATAACATATATATAATTTATGTACATACAAAAAATTATCTACACACTCTTTTAGGGTATAAACAACACACATTAATCTTGCATAGATCCATGGAAAAGGGGGATATATGGGGAAAACTCCAAATAATTTTTAGTATTTTCATAATAATTTTCTCATTAGAAACATCCTTCTTTAGAATAACTTTCTTCAATTTTGCATAGCTATGCATCTATAATAAAATTATCTCCTAAATTATCAATACATAACATCATTACACCAAATTACTAAATGTATATAAGAAAACATTTATGACATCCATGCCAAGATTTTTCCTCCACATAAAAATTGTAAAATATTTTCAAATGAGGCTTCTTATGCCTCAACTCCACACATGGGTTTCTCTCAATCTAATTGAAGATTTAAACCCATTTCACACAAACACCTTTCCTCCACACACTCAAAAAAAATATTCACAAAATATTTCATTCACAATAAACGTAAAAACTGGATAAAATCTCAAATTACAATTAATTTGAAAATAATCAAGAGCTACCTCTTATAGCTTTCCCGTATTGAATATTTTGCTTATCCAAATCTTATTCTATTTTTTATTATTTCCCTATGAACTCTCAATCCTTATTCTATCAATATATCAAATATGTTTCAACAAAACTTCCACATGAGTTTTCCATCTAAAACCCCTTTTTCCTTAAAAGGAAAACTAAAATAGAGAATGCAAAATGACTCTTTCTTTTCCAACGAGTCTTTTGACCTTCTCATTCCAAGTAATATTCACCACTTCTCACTTATATAACTTAAGTAGGTTATAACTTTATAAAAATATAAAATTGATGCACAAATAAGTACTCAATCAAAAGGTAAACATCCTTGGTTTTTAATTCCGTAAAAATAATAAGGAAACAACTCTCAAAATTACTTATAACATCAAAGAAATATCACATTATATTTTAACACATTTCACACAATGATGACCTTAGTCCCCTCACGGACTTAGGTTGAGGTATCACTAGGAGTAAACAATAATGGTTATCTTAGATCCTCCAAATAATTTTATTGGCTGTGAAAACACATGCATACTTGAAATAAATGTCAGTACAAAATCAACATAATTATTAGAAAGTAAATAATTTTAATAATCTAATGATCACATTCACTCTTATATTCAATTCCTATAATAATGAAATTTTATGCAATTTCTTTATAATAAAAAAATTCATTCATAATATTAAAGTGAGAAAACATAACTTTATATCAATTATGCATAATGTAATGATGTGAGAAAACTAAAAGTATAAGAAAAATAAATTATACATAATGTTATGACAATCAATTATCTAAGCATACTATCTAATTCACTCTATTCAATATAATAATAAAATCTAATCAAAGCAAGAAATTCCAAAAGCATCAAACATCCATTATTCTAACAAACAAAAATAAAGTCACTAAAAATAGGTAGGACTCACATCCTCCCCTCTAGGATTAGACTTCCTCCTAGAACTCCTTAAAGAGGTGATGTAGGACCCTCATTTGTGTAGCATCTCCCTAAGGTATTACAACCTCATCATAATGGTTCTATTGGACCTTGAATTGGTCCAACTTCTATCCTCAAAGGTCAAATGTCTATTGAGCCAATATTTGAGCAAGCTCCAAGGTTAACTATTTTTCCACCTCCACTTTTAAATTATCTCAATCCAAAACATATGTAGCATCAAGAATATATTTCTTCAAAATTGAAACATAAAAAACATCATGGATGTGCGACATGTTAGGTAGCAAGAATAAATTATGGGATACATAACCAATCCACTCCAAAATATCAAAGAGGCCTACAAGATGAGGTGCTACATTAGATCCATTTCTACTATTTTCAATCTCTTTCATGTGTCATTAGTCTTATGATAGTTGAAATAAGTCATTGAAGAGGGGGTTATAAGTTGGACTATGAATATCATCTTTGATCAATAATAGAAGTCATATTTAAGAGGTGTGTAAGAGATATTATTACACCCACATGTAGTGCTTGGGAGTTAAATTCAAATCCCTTGATCACAAGGGTCAATGGTAAAATTTGGAGTTGCATTATAATTGTGGAATAATTCTTTGAGAGGGGCATATGGGTCCAACTTAGAATAGTTGGGCCAACACTTGACTCATTATTTGATTCCATGATTTTGGTAAACTATTTATGGTTTTCAAAATCTCCTTGACCTATAAATTTAGGGCTTGTAATGAAGGTTATATAGTAAATTTTGTATACTTGTGTTATGCTACCAAAATTTCTTTGAATATAGAGTGTTAATCTCCATAAAAAAATATACTTTAATGTATTTACAATAGGCGTCGGGTTAAATGCTTCAATGGGAGCTTTCCTTTTACACAAGGGGATGTTTACTAAATGGGTAATGACCAAAAACACTTCAATTATGATCCACCAACCCCATATGTCTCCTTATGATCGTCACTCCACTTCAATAGAATCAAGCTTTGATTCAGAGTATCTGAGCCACTTGCGGTTCTATGTTGTGGATACTTATATAAGAATGAAAAAGTAGGATTATGACATAATTACTTATCTATTAGAAAGAGATATTTATATGACATCAGAGGAGGCAATAGATTTTGGTCTTGTCGATGCAATGGGCATAGAAGGACTAGATTTTCCACCTATATCGTATGATTATGATGATGATCATGATGACCATGATTGTTACGATAGTTTTCTTGGTTGTTTTGATGATGATTTCTCTGTGTTTACAGAATCTACCAGTCGTCAGCCTAGGGAACTTGAAGATCAGTATAATTTGAAGATTGGCCTACAGAATGGTATTCACCATGGGATCCCACAACAGTGGATCTCAGTGTCAAGGAATATTACCATCTTGGACCACTGCAAAGGAAACTATACTTCCTATGGGGAAGAACTATAGTTCTATGAAAATATTGATCCATAATTAATGTTTATTAATATTTACATTCTTGAAGGAACTCCTTTTTTCAAAAGAATGACATGTCAATCCCAAGGTTCTTCGCTTTGCATTGCATAAGGTTCTTTGCTTTGCATCAAATTAAACCCTATACTCCATTTTGACAGCGTGTCAATCCCTCGTAAGGTTCTCCTACATCGAATGAAACCACATTCTCCACCACTTGTGTGGGTCCCAAGAAAAGAAACCAACTAGACCTATTAGATTTAGATAGTTTCTAACTCATTTGGAAGCTAAAAAAGAAAAAAATATAACAGAAAAATCTATAAAAAAAGAGAAGTACAATATAAAAATATAATAGAAAAATTAGGCTTTAGTTCTATATAAAAATAGAAGTACAATATAAAGATTTAAAAGATAGAAATTAAACTAGGGGTAAAGACCCATAACTATGAGCTATGATTCGAAGAAATTTCATGGGATTTGATAGGCTGTCATTAGGTCCTAACACTTTAATTGTTAAATACATTAATATATTGATCGGGTAGTGTTCGAAGGCTATATGCAATGGAAGACATCTTGACTATCTCTCTCTAGTTTTCTAAATGTTGGATAACTGAAATGAAACTCTAAACTAAGAAGCCACTAAACTTAGAAAGCAAGAAATCATTTATCTAGAAAGTTGAAAATAACTAGACTAGAAAGTAGAAAATTATGAACCTAAAAAGCATAACGATTAAACTAGAAAGCATGGAAATGATTAAACTAAGAAATGTATAAATTTTTGAAGAAGAAAAGCTTGTAAATAAACTTTGAAACATTGATCTAACAAAAGATAACAATCTTAAAAATTCATAGAAAATGGTTTAACAATCTGAAACTAACAATTGAAAGGAGGTGCTCCAGAACTTCAAACAATAGAACTTAAAGATTATAGACTCAACTACAACCTACAGGATTAATCTTGACATAACTACACACATGAAAATAAACTTCAATTCTAATTATCATTTGCTAAATGAAAGTAACAGAATTAAAAGTAGACTACTTAGCTATCTAATCTATAGTCCCTCGAGTGGCCAGCTCTCGGGTGCTCCTACACCTAGCTCAGATCACATACACCGATAACTCCAAAATTACTTCATTCAGAATAACTCCATTCACGTTACTCGATAACTCCAAAGGTGATGGGAAAAACTCATTTTATTCATATTAATAGTGTAACTCAAAAAACATAGTGACAACATAATGATATTCTTTTGTATATCATTGCTTTCAATAGTTACATATTTATATAAGAACAACTAACAAAATCCTACATTTAAGTTCGTAAAGTCTTCAACTGATTTTCACAAACTAACAAACTTTAAAGCCCATGACATAAAACATTAAAGGGCTCGAAATGAGCCATAAAGTCTTCAAACTGAAAATAACAAAAACTACAAAAACTCGATCCATCATGCATTCTCCTAAAGTTTTGGTGCCCATTCTTTCAACACTTGTCTTCAATGGTGTTGAAGTCTACGTTGAATCTCTTTGACTAGAATGATAACTGATTGTAGTAATTAACCTGTACAATGCTCAAAAACTAAACCATTAAGTCAGTGTGGGCTAGCTTATTTCAATTAATTTCAAGAAAAAAATATTGTATGCCTTTTCACAAAAAGAAAGCAATTACTTATCCTAAAGATAATTAATTGGTAGGGTAAGGATGGCTAGAAGATGTGAGGTTAAGTATTTAGTTCATTATATCAATAAGTTTATTTTTACCTCATCATTTCCTCCCCTTCCTAAGCTCGAGCAAGTCCTCTTGCTCTTTGTTGTGCTCCCTGCCCTTCATTTCCCCAATTCTTGTTCAACTCCTCATATCTAGCACTGAGATCATAAAAGTCATCTGCCTCTGTGTCCAGATCCTCAGGTTCCCTTAGAAATCCCTGATGAAAAGTAGCCCTTTCTACCCATCTCTCAAAATTTTCATCACTCTTCTATGTTGATATATACTACAGGGGGTAGTGAAAGAAGTAGAGGAGGTTTATACCTCATGCCAATCCAGTTAACCTTTAATTTCTCAAGGATATCGGTCAAGGCTACTACCCTTCTATAGGACCATCTAATATTGAGAGGTGAAATTACCTCTCTTTTCTTGAGATACATAGGAAGAGGAGTATACCTTTCTTCACATGCATGCCAAGCTTTCCCTATCAACTTTGGTCCTTGATCTTGAAAATTATTATGGCACAACTGAAGGTTATTCTTATATCTACTTTGTACATTCTCTTTGAGTTGAATGGCCAGGAACTGTACCTTGTAATAGAAAGGATTCTTGTGGGGGTATCTCATTTGTAATCCAACAATTTTCTCTACATGTGAATACTCCCTTGAAAAACCTACCATTGAATCTAATTATGCATAGTGGATAGGAGTGACCTCAACTGAACTTCACCCACAAATAAGTTAACATAAAAATTTGTATAATCTTCCAAGAGAAAATTATGGATAAAGAATTCACATAATAAATCCTGCTGATCAGGAATTGACTCAACAAATATCTTGACAAATTCTTTATCATCAGGATCATGTGGCTAGTTATTGTGAATTCTAAGTAACTTCCACCTTAGGAGTTGCTCATTGAGGAACATAGAATACAATCTAGATGGTCTTCTACAAGCCAACAATAACTCACCTATTTGACAAGCATCCTACTTAGCTCTATACAAAAGGATTCCTTTAACAGTACTAACTCCTTTTTCAGCATATAATTTTCAAATTTGACATCTCTCAAGAAGTAGCATCTTTCCATTTTTTTCATCAATACTGGAGGGATATGTACCTAGCACCATTCTAAAATAGTTGGTTCAGTTTTTGTACCCTTAGATTCCATTATTGGGTTGGTGTCACTTTATTGCAAGTCTTTTTCTAACTCAACAATTCTACTCACAGAAGCATTAAGTTCCATTCTCTGCTTGTTCCTTTCTTCTTCAAAAGCATTAAACATTTGTATAAAATTATTTTTCAAACCTTGGATGTGCTTGTCTTTCTCAGACAAATCAACTATATGTTACTTGCTTTCCTGATTTCATTGTTGTATTTGATATTGTAACTGCTCAATGACCTTGTCTTTTTGCTCCATCTTCATTTTCAATTTTGTAATCTCTTGATCCCTTTTACTTATAATTGTAGCATGTGCCTCTATTTCTTCTTGTTGTTGGGTGATCTGTTCTTCATTTCTCTGTAACCAAAATTTTAACTCAACAATTTCTACTTCCATTTTTTCTAATTCTTCTCTTTTCTGACTAGATTCTACATCCCCTACATTAACAGAAAAAGGTGGATTGGGGATTTCCATATCATCATGAAGTACATTTTCCTTAGTACTAGGTACATTTTCAACTCTGTCAAGAAAAGGGGAGAATCATCCCACAGGTTCATCTTCAATATCCACAAAATGTGGCGACTATACTCTTCCCTCTTCCTATTCCATTGGAGATGGCATTCTCTTCTCTTCAACCTTGGGAGATTGATCGACTTGTTTCTCTATTTCACTTATTTCCTCATCACTAGGCTGCTTTTTAGTTTCTAATATTCTTGCTCGAGTCCTAGGCATTTTCTTTTTAGAGGTACTTCTTGTATCATAGGCCGCAATTTCATTGGACTCAGCAGACAACCTCTTGCTTCTTCATAGAGGATGGGTTATTTGGAAAGTGACTTTAGTCTGCCTCTTCCTCTTACGAGGAGGCTCTTCTCCTTCTCCAGAATGTACAATTTCTACATCCCCTGACTGTCCTGGGGTTTCTAACACATTAGGCAAAGTTTCTAGTGCATTGTTGCTAGGAGTCATTGAAGTCTGTTGGGATTCAAGAGCACCTAAGGCTTTAGAGGAGGGTTCTTCTAAATATTGGTTTCTTTGTTTAGATGACCCACCCTTCTCAAGAGGTCTTTCAGACTCCACTTTTTCAAAATTTCATAGGAATTTATGCCACTTCTTTTTTGGCTTTTTTTATGAAAATGGTACTTGCATATCAATTGTATAAGGTTGTGGTGTTTGAGTGGCCCTGTCCTAACTTTATATTTTTCTATCATGGTGGTAACTGAATGACACAAAAATGTTGGTAAATTAACCCTAAGAGAAGGGTCTTCAATACCATGGCGCAATTGAATAAGCAGATGGAAAGGGGTCCTACTACCGTGGTTATTTGTCCTTCATAGGTAAAATATTTTATTATCCAAGCTATGGTAGTTCTCCAGGGTTCTGGGATAGACATTCTGTGAAAACCTTTCTTCTGCCCCCTAGTACTTATGGTGATTATAGGTTGAGGCTCCCCCTCCCTATGAAACAATTCTACCATTCTTTGATAGGTAATGTTGGTAGTTTCAATCAAATCAATGCCTCTATTATCAAGACCAAAGAGATGAGCAATATTTTTTGGACTCTCCTAGAAATGCTTGCCACTCACCACAGTTTGTCCATTGGCAAAGTTTTATGTGAATTCTCTTGCTAGCTACTCGGTATATCCTTCAACATTTTTCATAAATTCAAGCCCCCAACTTTTTGAAATAGGCCTGCAATATTACTCAATGCCAACAATTGAGCTATTGAGGCTAGTTCAATAATTTTCTTGGCTCCTCATATTTTATCTTCCCATGCTACTCTGCTAAATTCTGCAAAATTCCGCAATGTTCACCTTGCTTCAATCAACTAGATTGTAGGTGAAAAGGGACACAATTTCAATATAACTAATGGAAGAGGAATTAACTACCTTACTTTAGTCCTTACTAAATAATCATGACAATTTTGCATGGAAAATTGCACAATTATTTCCTTGCTTCAAGCAATCGTGCAATGGCACAATTTTCAAAATTGAGAGAGGGAATGGTTCATGCCAATTAATTAATCTCTATTCAAAATAATTACTAACTTTAAGCAAACAAAACCTTACACACCTTACGTCTTGTCATTAAATCGAACATCACTCACCTTTTACTGACATAATAGGATAGTTAAATAATTTGGTAAGGGTGGCGGTGGATAATTATGACATGGATGGGATGGTTTAAATGATGGTGAAAACTATTATGACAACAAGGGTTGTCATAATAATTTCATTTATTATGAAAGAATTTGATATGATATGGTGAAATGAAAATTAAGGAGTGGATCTCAAGGTGGTAACAAAATTTGAATGATGGGCATGTGAAGAACTTTGGAAAATCAAAATACTGAAAAAAGAAAAAGTTTACAAAAATTTGAGGCATTGCCGAAAAATGCAACTAGGGTGGAAGAAGAAAAAGTTATGGAACACCGCTGAGAGATGTCGTTAGAATGTAGCAATAAAATTGAAGATTTTGGAGTATCGTCGAAAGATGCAGCAAGAGAAGAAACCAAAAAATTTTGAAGCATCATTGAAAGATGTAGCCGGAGCAGCAACCAAAAAAATTTTGGAGCATCATCGAAAGATGCAGTCAGAGCAGCAACCAAAAATTTATGGAGCATCATTGAAATATGCATCCAGAGAAGCAATTGAACAAGTTCTGGAGCATCACCGAAAGATGTTGTCGGAAGGAAGAAACAACACAATTTTGGAGCATTGTTGGAAGATGCAGCCAGAAAAAAGGAAGAAGAATGTGAAATTTTGATCTTTGACTTCCTGAAGCATCGTTGAGTGATGCATCAAAATGTAGGATCAAAATGAGAAACAACACAATTTAGTTGTACAAGTTCTAGAGCATAGCAGCAATCAAGCCAACAAGTTCTAGAGCATCACAGAAACCGAGCCAACAAGTTCCAGAGCACCGCAGCAAGGTGCATTGAAATTTTTGTTTACTAAAGAAATGAATTCCTGCAAAATATAGGAAAAATATAGCCAAATCCTAATGATGAAGTTGATGAAGAATTTGAAAGAAACATTTTGAAATGAAATAAATTCATACACATGCTCTCTTTTTTTTTGGGAAAAACTATATTGACTCTATCATAGCAGAGTCAATGCACTGGATTTATCCCTGCATTTCTACCATTTTGTAAATTCCTCTCTATTAATAGGCTTATGGTAGATGTGTAATTGGTGTCCATTAACTAGGAGAGTTTGGGTATCACCATCAATTGGTTTCAACTGAACCGAACCATTTGCAAATACCTAAAAAATTTCATATGACCTGAGCCAATGCATTCTGAGTTTTCCCTAGTGATCCTTGTATATGGAATCAAACAATAGTTCCCAATCCCCAATATGGAATTCTCTCTCTCCTTGATATGCTTGTCATGCCAGACCTTGCGTTTTTGTTGCACCAGCTTTGTTTTATGGATGACATCCATACAGAGTTCATCCAATTCACTAAGCTATAAAACTCTCTCTATCTAGGCTCGTTTAAGATCTATACCCAACTCCATGGCTGTCCTAAGGGTTTGGAGTTCAAATACAATGTGAAAGAGAGGTTTCTTCCCAAAAACTAACTCATATGGACTATACCCGGTAGTTGATTTCCATATGGTGTTATAAGCCCAAATGACTTCAGGTAATTTCTGAGCCCAGTCTTTCCTTCCTGATGAAACTATTTTTGTTAAAATGTTTTCTAATTCCTTGTTAGTGACTTCAACCTATCCATTTTCCTGAGGGTGGTAGGGTGAATACTTCTTATGGCTCACCTAGAAATGATCGATGAAGGCTAACAAAACTTTAGACATAAACTGAGGGCCATGATCTGTGATGATTTTCCTAGGAGCTCTGAATCTAAGGAAAATTTTATTGTAAAGGAAATCAACTACTTGTTCCTCCCTAGCAACTCGTAGGGCTTGTACTTCTGCCCACTTATTCAAGTAGTCGGTACAAACCAAAATGTACTCTTTTCCTTGTGAAAGAGGGTATATAGGGCCGATAAAATCCAATCCCCATTTTTTAAATGGTTCAAGGACTACCTAAGGTTGCAGGGGAATTTCATTAGATGCATTTGGTCTTCCTACCCTTTGGCATTCATCACATCTGCAAACATATTTCTTGATATCATTATGCATAGAAGGCCAGTATTATCCTGCTCCCAAAATCTTGTGGGTTGTCCTTTTAGCAGAATAATTCCCTCCAGAAGGATCATCATGACAGGGTCTAAGGATACTATAGGTCTCATCTGCCCTAACACAACATCATAGAAGCATATCAGGTCCACATTGAAATAGGATCCCATTAATCCATTTGAAGGGGGCACTTTCTCTAACAAGGGGTTTCTTCTATTTTGATGAAAAATGAGGTGGTACTTTTGCAGTGGCCAAGTAGTTTGCAATATCAACAAACCAAGGGGTTTTAGTAGAGATGGAAAATAGATTTTCATTTGGGAACTCATCATGTACTAGAGCACAATCACCATCATCATGTTTAATTTGGGATACAAAATCTGCAACTACATTGAACTTCCCTGGTTTGTCAATATTTGTTACATTGAATTCTTGGAGAAGCAACCACCTAATTATCCTCACGTTTACTAGAGGTTTATTCATAAGCTACTTGATGGTTGAGTGGTCTATGTACACTATGACTTTGTATCTTGTAATATAATGTCAAAATTTCTTAATTGCATGAACTACAACCAAGAATTCCTTCTTCGTTGTTGTATAATTCCTTTTTGTTGGAGTCAAATTCTTACTAATGAAATATATGGCATATTTTCCCACATTCTCATCTTCTTGTCCTAATACTGCTCCAATGGCATCATCGAATCCATCAGCATAAATATGGAACAAAAGGTTCCAATTAGGTCCACAAAGGACAGGAGCATAAATGAGTTTCTCCTTGATAATTGCAAATGATGACTGACACTCAGGTGTCTAGATGAACTCTACATTCTTTTGAAGAAGGGAAAAAATAAGGGTTTTGATCTTGTTGAAGTTTTCTATGAATCTTTGATAGTATCCAGTATGCCCTAAGAAACTTCTGACATCGGTTTGGGTTTTTGGGGTCTCAAATTGTTGTATTACTTCAATTTTCTTAGGATCAACCTTAATCCCTTCAGCTGAAATATGGTGTCCCAACACTATTCCTTGTTCTACCATTATCAGGCATTTATCATGGCTTAGGGACAAATTATGATCCTCACATCGCTTCAATACCTTATCTATATTTTGGAGGGCCTCATCAATGGTTGAACCATATACAGTGAAGTCGTCCATATAAACTTCCACACACTCATTCACCAACTCAGCAAATATAGCCAGAATATCTCTCTAGAATGTTGCAGGAGCATTGCATAGCCCAAAAGGAAGAACCCGAAATGCAAATGTCCCTGAAGGGCAGGTAAAATTCATCTTATCTTGGTCTTTTGTTGCTACCTGCATCTAGTTGTAACCACTAAATCTATCCAAAAATGAAAAATATTTCCTCCTAGCCAAGTTATCCAACACCTAGTCTACAAATGGTAGAGGAAAATAATCTTTGCGTGTTGCTTTATTAAGTTCCCTATAGTCTACACACACACTCCACTTTCCATTTTTCTTTGGAACCACAACCAAAGGTGACACCCATTTATTGTCATAAATTGGATAAATAAACCCCACTTGTAGGAGTTTCTCAATTTTGGTTTTAATGATATCTTTCAAGGCAGGATTGAGTCTCCATTGTGGTTGGAAAAAAAGTTGAACATCCTCAATATAGATATGATGAGTACACACACTTGGGTGTATTCTTCTCATATCTGTATAGTCCCAAGCAAAAGCTTTAGATCTATTCACCAGGGAATCAAACAATTTGTGTTCTTCCGGCTTAGTCAACCAACTGTTAATGTTCAAAGTTTTTCCTAGCAACAACATAATGGTTTTAACTCCCAAATGGTTGGATGTGATAGTATGCATGGGCCTTGTCAAGGTGTTAAGAGGACAACTATGAGGTATGGTTTTATGAAGTCTGGAAATGTTTGCAAAGAAATGGTGTGTTTTGGAACTAAGTTCGTCAAAGGACAAGGTAATCCCATGAAATTGGCATTATCAAATTTTGTGTGATCTATGTTGATTGGGTGTCCTAGGATATCTTCTACGTCCATCATCTCCTCACCACTTGAATCCATAGTAAGATTTTCCATGTTGTTTTCCAATTCATCCTCTAATTCTTCACCATGTTGTTTGATGACTACCATGGCCAGTGAAGCCAAATTTTATTGTCTGTTGGGACTTTCTGGTTCATCAACCCATACTTTATAATGTTCAGTAGGCTTGGTAAGAGGATATAAAAGTAAATGTTTACTATTAGGACCATGTGAAATGGTCATTCCTCCCTCTCTACAGTCAATTTTGGCTACAATAGTAGCCAACCATGGTCTTCCGAGAATTATTGGATAACTGTCTTTAGGTGTAAGGGACTCAATTATTTGAAAACCTACTGGATATTCCCATCCATCGACCTTAACAAGAGCATTTTCAATGACACCCTTAGGAATATCTATGGATTAATTTTCCATTTGAAGACTATAGTTGTGGGATGTAAATCAATAAGTCCCAACTTTTCCATCACATCAACAGTCATTACGTTAATGGCTGCTCCAAGGTCCACCAAAGAATTAGGTATTGCTACCTCATTAATTGTTACTGTTATAAGTGGACTACCTAGATCTTCATATTTCAAAGCAGTGGTCATTCCAGCCAACAAGTCAACCAGATAACTATTTATGTGGACATTATTTATTCATTTTGGTTTCCTCTCAGGAGTTTTGATACACAACTTTTTTATCAGTTGGTTCAACTCAGAAATCTCCTTAATCGCTTGTAGCAAAGAGACTTCAATTTCAACTATTTAATTTCTTGTATCAATGTAGTTTCAGTAGATGTGGTCATCTCTGGAGTATCTTTTAGGGTGATTGGTTTCAGATGCTCCAGAAAAGGTGCTTTAGTTTTGTCTTTAGGAGTGGAGTCCTTTAAAGGATCAATTGGAGATTGACCCCCCTCCTCTTAAGGTAGGTCAAAAGCTCTAGCTGAAGGTGGTGGGTCGGGCTTGTTTTGAGTAGCTTTTGGGGCTTGTTCTACGGATGTGGGCATTGTTGTAGTTGTCTCAGCAGACTTCTTAATAGGTTTATCCAAAATTTCTTCAATAGTCGATTGCGAAAGTGTTTTCCTAGACCTCAACTACAAGTTTCCATAGTGTATTGTGTTAAGTCCAGTGACATTGTCCTATTTTGTGGAATACACTAGAGTAGGGCGATTGTTTTTTGGGTTCAAAACAGGTTGCGCTAGAAGTTGTGGTTGGTTAACTTGTTTGTTTTGTTGAGTATTCTGCGAAAGTGGTAAAAGATTTTGTTATTGAGTAGGCATCCTTTTGGGACTAGTATAAAATTGATGTTGAGGTTGATTCCATTAAGGAACAGGATTCTGAGGATACCACTATTGTTGAGGCTGGTTAGGCCACTGAGGATTTCCCCAAGATTGATTTTACCATTCAGGTGGTCCCCAAGGATAAGTTCCCTAATTAGGTGGTATTGGAGATGGTGCCTGAGGCCATGGTGTTGCCCATTGATTATTGTTCCAGTTGGTCTGAGGTCTCCATTTAGGGTTTGAAGTATAGCCATAGGAAAAATTCCCTCTAGTTCTTTGATTTACAACATTGATCTCTTCCTCAACCGGAGGTGTTATTTCTTAGAATTCTTGATGGCATTCAGAAGCTTACAATGATTAGTGGGGTGACTCTTGTCACAAACTTGACAAATATCAATTTTGTCAACTTTTTCCAAAGGACATTCCCTTAGAAAATGTTTCTTTTGGCACCTGGGGTAGTAAATGGACAAAGTCTTAGGATTTCACGTTTTAGCCTATATGCTATCTAATGTGGTGTTTAGCTAAACAAGTCGCCTATTTCATTGGAAACTTTAAAGAAAATAGACTTTCAGATACCTCCTCGAGCACGAGAGAAATTCTGACACAATTCAATAATATCATCGAGCCCCAGTTGGGACATGTCTTCTTTTCCCATTAAATCCAAGCTCCTTCAAGCTTCATCATCGAGACCCTTAAGGAATAGGGTCTTCAAAATATCAATACTTGTGACTTCTCCACCACATCACTTAGATAAGAAGATAAACCTATCGAGGTAATCCTCTAGAATTTCATCCTCATTTTTCCTTATTTTGAATAGTTCTTCTTCCCTATTGCTAATTCTACAGTAACTTTGGTATTTTTCCAAAAAGGAAGACTCCACTTCATCGCAAGAGGTTATCGACTGAGAAGCTAATCCCATAAACCAATGCATGGCTGAGTCTTTTAGAGTAGAGGGAAAAAGCTTTAGTTTTTTATTATCACTCTTGTAGTCATATGTCTGACACAAGACTTTAAACTCAAATAGAAAATGATCAAGGTCTTCAATAGACAAACCTCGAAAGGTTGGCAAGAAGGTTGGTGAGATATTTTTCATGGTTGTGTCGTCATCTGCATCAATAGCAATAGGATAAGTGAATGTGTGTGGTAGTGGAGGGTTATAGTTAGTGGCATTTCTACGATCACCCATGATGTTGAAGGGAATGTGGTCCTCTTCAAAAATTCTCTCAATTGGATGAGGCTCTGTAGTTTGCAAAGGAATGCGCTCCTCTACAACTATGTGTTCTCTTTCTGGGGTATGTGGGAAGGGCTCAGGTTGAACCTACTCGGTCAATTCCTTAGTAATCTCTTGATTTGAGTTTCCTTCCTTCGTACTTGTGGTTGGTACAACGATTGGGGGGGTTTTGGTATGAATCTTCCGTGGGGGCCTTGTTTCTTGACCATGCAGAAAAAGAAGCCAGAGGATTATTTTTGTTCCTAAAAGAGGTATTCAAGGTATCTCCTACTAACACTAGAAAAATAAAACATCCCCAACAACGGCGCCAAAAAGTGATAGGTTGTCATTAGGTCCTAAAACTTTAATTGTTAAATACATTAATATATCGACAAGGTAGTGTTTGAGGGCTATATGCAATAGAAGACATCTTGACTATCTCTCTCGGGTTTTCTAAATGTTGGATAGCTGAAATGAAACTCCAAACTAAGAGGCCACTAAACTTAGAAAGCAAGAAATCATTTATCTAGAAAGTTGGAAATAACTAATCTAGAAAGCAGAAAATTGTGAACCTAAAAATCATAACAATTAAACTAGAAAGCATGGAAATGATTAAACTAAGAAATGCGTAAATTGTTGAAGAAGAAAAGCTTGTAAAGAAACTATGAAACATCGATCTAACAAAAGATAACAATCTTAACAATTAACGGAAAATGATTTAACAATTTGAAACTAACAACTGAAAGGAGGTGCTCTAGAACTTCAGACAATAGAACTTAAAGATTACAGACTCAACTACAACCTGCAGGATTAATCTTGACATAACTACACACATGAAAATAAACTTCAATTCTAATTATCATTTGCTAAATGAAAGTAACCGAATTAAAAGTAGAATAATTATCTATCTAATCTATAGTCCCTCGAGTGGCCAGCTCTCAAGTGCTCCTACACCTAGCTCAGATCACATACACTAATAACTCCAAAATTACTTCATTCAGAATATCTCCATTCACGTTACTCGATAACTCCAAAGGTGATGGGAAAAACTCATTTTATTCATATTAATAGTGTAACTCAAAAAACATAGTGACAACATAATGATATTCTTTTGTATATCATTGCTTTCAACAGTTACATATTTATATAAGAACAGCTAACAAAATCCTACATTTAAGTTGGTAAAGTCTTCAACTGATTTTCACAAACTAACAAACTTTAAAGCCCATGACATAAAACATTAAAGGGCTCGAAATGAGCCATAAAGTCTTCAAATTGAAAATAACAAAAACTACAAAAACTCGGTCCATCATGCATTCTCCTAAAGTTTTGGTGCCTATTCTTTTAGCACTTGTCTTCAATGGTGTTGAAGTCTACGTTGAATCTCTTTGACTGGCATGATAAACGATTGTGGTAATTAACCTTTACAATGCTTAAAAACTAAATCATTAAATCAGCGCGGGCTAGTTTATTTTAATTAATTTCAAGAAATAAAGATTGTACGCCTTTTCACAAAAAGAAAGCAATTACTTATCCTAAAGACAATTAATTGGCAGGGTAAGGGTGGTTGGAAGATGTGAGGTTAAGTATTTAGTTCATTATATCGATGAGGTTATTTTTACCTCATCAGGATTCCAAATTTTCTATGACACCCTTTGAAACAACTTGGATGAGCTCCCTATTGATTTAATTTGATTTTTTTTTTTATAAAAAGAGGGTAAAAACTTTATTGAATCATAACAGCATAACAAAGTCCAAAGAAGGGAGCCACAAGGGGCCAAAAACAACAAGAATTAATTCACACCCAAGAAGCACCTCATATCCTCAGCAACCCACTCCTCAAGAACAGGGGCCATATCAACAGGGAGATTGCTCCAATCATCCACAGACCAAAAATCAGTCTTTTCCGACGCCCATCTAGCCAGCCCATCAGCCACCCTATTCCACTCCCGTGGAATATGACGGAAAACAATGGACTCCAAGGTAGAGCACAGAGAAATAATCTGTTTGACAACCACAGCTAGCTGCCAATTCACATCCTCCAAATTTTGATTATTCAACATATCAATAACCACCTGAGAATCAGCTTCACAAACAATCCGCCGCCATCCAAGGAAAACCGCACGCTCAACCGCCAAGAGAATAGCGCTAGCCTCCATAAGATTATTAGTTTGCAAACCACGATACATAGAAAAGAAGAAAACCACCACTCCAAGGCTATCTCTACCAATACCACCAACCCCAGCATGCCCAGGGTTACCCCTAGAAGACCCATCAGTATTAATTTTCAACTCCCCTAGAGCAGGTGGGCACCAAAAGCCCTCACGAGCAACCCTCTCACGCCCACGCCTACGATGCACTTTACTCATAATACACTTCCCCCCTGTGGCAAGACCCAGGGAAATTACAACACCCAAGTCCCCAGGAGCAATCGGCACAGACAAGTCACACTTTGCAGTCAAAGTCTCCAGCAAAGCCCCAAGAATTCGCCTCCAAAGTTGCCCCACGAGCAATTTTTTATCCAAGAATATTCTTCTGTTACGTTCCAACCAGATTTGCCAAACAATCAAACTAGGACCAATGCTCCAAGCAATTTTAAGAAAAGAGGTTGTAGCAGGAGAAGAACCCTGTCTCTTCCAAAAATCCTCCAAAGAAGAGACATGGCAACACGGTAAGCTCCAAAGATTCCACCAGTGATGCCAGATAGTCTTAGCAAAAGAGCACTGAAAAATAGATGTGATAAGCATTCATCATGCTGACCACATAGAATGCACATGGAGGGGCCCTGGAACCCACGTTTGCAAAGATTATCCCAAGTAAGACACTTACCTTGAACCACGAGCCAAGAGAAAAATTACACTTAGGCCAAACAAATTTATTCCAAGCATGCTTCCACCAAGAAACCTGGGAGCTTCCAAAGACCTGTTTATCCAAAACCTGATAACCAGAGGCAACCGAAAATTTTCCTTTCAAGTCAGGTCCCCAAGCAAGCACATCAGCCCCTTGGAGAGAATTGCAGACACGACTCGATAAAATATTAGCAAGCTCTTGACGATCCTCCACTGCACCACCAGGAGGCCAATCCAAGGGGCTCTTCCACCTAGACACAGAAATTTGACCCAAAGATTGTTGAGATTTAAAATCAACCACATGACTCCAACCCGCCTCCACAAAAATCTGGCACAAATCTTGGAGATGGGGATGAGATGACACAATGGGTGGGTATCCATCCCAAGAATCATACCAGAAAAGAGCATCTCGACCCCCATTACAAATCCAAAAAAGTCCCTGTTTAACCAACTTGGCACCACGTTTAAGGGTACTCCAGATCACAGAGCCTTTCCCCTCCATACTAAACCTTGATACCTCCCTACTTTCTACTGCCCCCAAATATTTGAAGGTCAGAATTTTAGCCCAACACATATGCTGTTGAGAGCACCAGCGCCAATAAAACTTAGCAGCCAAGGCCTGCCCATTCAAATCAGCCCGCCATAAACCAAGACCCCCCTCTTGCTTTGGCCTACAAACAACATCCCACTTCACAAGACTCCATTTTCTATGAAGAAGATTACCAGCCCACAGAAACTGACGAGACAATTTCTCGAAATCTCTAATAAAACTTGACGGAGCAGAAAGAACAAAGCATTTATAAATAGGAAGAGCCTGGACCACCGACTTTAAAAGAGTCACTCTACCTGCTGAAGAAAGCCACCTGCAAGTCCACTGACTGACCAATCCTCGAAACTTATCAAGAGTCTCTTGCCAAAACCTTTTGGGGAGAGAGCGAACAGCAAGAGGGATTCCAAGATAGGAAAAGGGAAGCGAACCAATCTGAAACCGAAGGATACCAGCAATTCTCCTTTGAATACCTTTAGGAGTGTGGAAGAAATATATGAAGGACTTCCCCTCATTTATGCGTTGCCCAGCAGCTGCCAAGTAACTGTCCAAAACACTGCGCCAATTGAGAGCCTCCTCAACCTTAGCCCTGCCCATCAAGGCAGTATCATCTACAAATTGCAGATGAGACTGAGGGGGAATACCATCTCCCCAACTCCATCCCTGAAGCAATCCACTAGCAACCTGAGCACGAATGAGTCTTCCCAGGCCTTCCGCAAGGAGGATGAATAAGTAAGGAGATAGGGGATCTCCTTGCCTAAGGCCTCAAGAAGCACCAAACAAACAAGTGGGCTCACCATTGATAAGCACCGAAAAGGAGGAGGAAGTGACACAACTCCTAACCCATTCAATCCAACCCTCAGCAAAGCCAAAAGCTCCAAGGATTTTAAATAGAAAACTCCATTTAACGCGATCATAAGCTTTAGCCATGTCTAACTTGATAAACATAGATTTATCTTTTGAGAATTCCATAGAATGGATGGCCTCAGCAGCAATAACTACCCCATCCATGATCTGTCTTCCAGCAACAAAACCCCCCTGCTCTTCAGAAATTAAGTCATCAAGCCAAGGCTTCAGCCTTTCTGCGATCAACTTAGTAATAATTTTATACACAACATTACATAGAGCTATAGGCCTAAACAAATCCAAGGAGTTAGCTCCCATCTTCTTAGGAATAAGAGCTAAAAATGTAGCATTTAGGGACTTCAACATTTGTTTATGTATAAAGGATTCTTGGACAACCTCTAAAAGGTCCAATTTAACCACTTCCTAGAATTCTTGAAAAAATTCAATGGGGAATCCATCAGGCCCAGGAGCTTTACCTTTCTTCATCTGGAATACAACCTTCTCAAGCTCCGACAAGGTAATAGGAGCAAGCAATGATTCATTCATTTCATTAGTCACCAGCTTCGGGATACAATCTAAAATTTTAGCTTCATCCTCCTCCGCAGGAGGCGAATCCTCAGAGAAAAGGGTAGAGAAATATCGAATGCATTCAGCTGAAATAGAGGCTGAGGAGGACAAAGATTCCCCATTAGGCAACAGAATAGAAGAAATAGCATTACCTTGTCTCCGATCCTTAACTGAGTTATGGAAGAAAGCAGTGTTTCGATCCCCAGCCTGGAGCCATTCAATACGAGACTTTTGTTTCCAAAAATCTCTTCTCTTAACTCCCATTCCTCAAGCTCTTTTGTTGCAGCAACCTCTAATAAACTCAGCTCCTCTGAGAGGCCTTGATCTTGAATTTGTCTGGTAATTAGGTCTAGATTATCTCGTGCCTTTTGCTTTTCCTAAAATAAATTACCAAAATGCTACCTATTCCATCTTTTCAATCTGTATTTAACATACTGGAGCCTCTTTGAGAAAGAGTACATGGCAGTGCCATATGCTGGCTTCCCCTGATCCCACCAACTAGGGAGCAAAACATGAAGAGATTCATCCCTAAGCCACATGAGTTGGAACTTAAAGGTCTGTCTAGCACACCGTTGAGGCACATCAACTACTAGCTTAATAGGCCAATGATCAGAACCACGACCATCCAAAATTTCAGAGCTTATCAACCACCTGTCCCCCACCCAAAAACTAGACACCAAAAATCTATCAAGTCTTTCAGAAATAGAGGCATCGCCAATTCTCTTATTATTCCAAGTAAAAAGACCATTGCCAGGTTTGATATCCACAAGATTCAAAGCAGAGATATTGTCCTGGAGCAATAATGCAGAAGCCTCCAACCTTGCAATACCACCTCGTTTCTCTGCAAGCTCCATGATAGCATTAAAATCGCCTCCAATAATCCAAGGATGGTAGGGAAATAAGCTGCGAACTAAGCGAATGTTGGACCACAAAAGTTGCTTTCCTTGCAACTCCACAGGTGCATACACATTGGAGAAGAGAGCAATTTCCCCTGACATAAAACAAGAGGCCACCATGGAAAGGGAGGACCTGAAAGACACCCACCAAAGGGGGCAAATCTTACGCGGGTTCCATAAGCATGCCACCCCGCCAGAAGACCCTTGAGCACCAATGCATTGGCATCCACCATTCCCCCATAACTTAGGAACTAGATCCATCATACCCTCCACAGAGAGCTTAGTCTCCTGCAAAAAAAGAACATCAGGCGAATGACACCTAATCAAATCCTGAACAACTTTTTGTCTAGGGCCACTGTTCAAGCCCCTAACATTCCAAGAGAGAACTATCATTTCGAGGGGCATGAAAAATGCGAATCCAGAGTCTTGACTGACCCTGACTCCACCAACGTCTCCCCTATCATCTTAATCTTTTCCTCATCCTTCTTCCTTCCCAGCTTAGAAATTTTCTCCGGCCCCCCCTTCTTGAGAACTTTTTGCAGAACACCCAACTGAGAGGATGCCTTAATATTCTTCTTGCCCACCTCTGGACCAACTTTTTGCAAGAGGTGAACCTTATCTACACTATCTTTCACTACCTCAGCACTACCACCCAACTCATCCTGAACCTCCATTTGATGATCTGTCCCTAGAGCCAAAGTCCCATCAGTAAGCGGAGCCATAATCCCCTCTGAGTTGAGCAAAACCTGACTAGAATCTTTCCCAACCTCATCTGAGCATGGCACGCCCATACCCCCCTCCTGTTGGGGAGCAAGCATTGCCTCAACTAAAGGGCCATGCTGATCAATATCTAGAGTCCCATGATCTAGATCCAAAAATCCTGGGTTCACCTCATGTTGACTAAGATCCTCTAACACCTCAAACCTGTTGAAGGTGTCCTCCTCCTGCCTGTCCTTCAAAGTCCTTTTATGACCTTTATTTCTGTTTCGGCCTCTAACGGGAATAAATCCATCTTCCCTACCACCAGAACTCTGAATGGGGTCCTTGCCCTTATCCACCCTAGGTGGATTAGCCGAAGGTTGAGAAGAATGAGCCTCCAAAGGCTTGGCCTTTGGACATCTGCGCAGGAGGTGACCATACTCATGACAGAAACGACAACGGAAGGGAAGTGTTTCATAATCCAGCTGTTGCACCCATGAATAAGCTCCTGCACTCACTTCTAACGAGTCTGGCAATGGCTTACTTAAATCAATTTCTACACAAAACCGGGCAAAAGTCATTACCTTTTTGAATTGTGTTTGCTGAGAAGAACCCACAGGTTTCCCCAGCTTCGAGGCTAATAGGCACAACACATCCTCTCGCCAGCATTCCACAGGGAGCCTTGGAAGACGAACCCAAACCGGAACCCGATTCGAAAGTTCCTCTGCCGAGTTGAAGCCAGCATGCCATGGCTTAATAAATAAGCCCACCTAGTTATAAAAATACGGGCCCCCTTCAAAAATCCTATTCCGATCAGCCAAACAATCAAAAGTAACCATGAAGTAGTTATTTGCCAGGAGACAGATCTCCATCTCTCCCTCAGGCATCCATGTCTTTTGAGCCCACATATCCAAGAATTGCAAAGAAATTTTCAAACCTAAGAATTTGCAATAAAGAGAATGTCGTGCATAATAATCAATGTCTTCAGCCAACATCTCCATTGGAATGACTACACTCGGCCTCTCTTTACACCGTTCGAGGCACCCATTAATCTTCGGAATTCTAGGCCCCCCTACCGAGCCCATCTCGACTTTCTCAGGTTCCACCGAGAAAAGATTATTATCAAAAATCTTCGAACCCTGTGGAGAGGGTTTCGAACCAAAAGCAGAACGAAAGTCCATATTGGGACAAACCCTAGAAGATTCTCCAGTATCCATCAAAGAGCACACAACGCAAGATGAGCAAGCAAGGCCCAAATAAAACCAAGAGCCCTTCGAAGAAGGCACACTCCACTGGACACCAAGGTCGCAACCCCCCAACCCCAGAATACACACTTGCTGCAAAAGAAAAGAGCCTCCCCCCAAATAGCATAAAAAAACCCACCCCCAAGAAGCTTCAGAGAAGAAGAGAATAAATCCGACCCCCAACTACACATGCAGCCACCAAAAGACCACATGCAGGCCGAGCCTAGATGAACAGCGACACTCATCTTGGCTTGCGAGCCATCCTCATCACGGTCCTTCCGGTTATCTTTCACTAAATTATAAATTGACGTGCCATAGTATAATTAATTATTTTTTAAAATGGATGTCTCAATTTTTAATATTTGCACAGAACTATCTTAAAACAAGTAAATAAATAAAAATAGTTCTTTAAAGTATAGAAATAAGAAATAAAAATAACTTTTAAATAAGTAAAATATTCTTTAAAATAAAAATAAAATAATTAAAAAATAAAATTTATGTGTATTACTAAACAATGCGATATTAAATTTTTCTAATTTTTTATATACAAAATGAATCTAAACATTGTGCAAAAATTATTTATAAAAAAAAAAATTATAAAAAAAATTAACATTAACTAAAACTTCAATTATTAATCAATCAAATTAAATATAAAAGATTATATGTTAAAAATAAAATTTATAAAAACATTACATGTTAATAAAAGTGAAATTTAAAGAAGATTAAAAAAAAAATAAGACAGTAAATGGGGCAAAAGTATGGTGTTGATTGGCACTAATAGAAATGGCCGTACTGTACAGTCACTAGTAAATACAGAAGGGAGAGTTACAGAGGCAGAGTTATGGAAGGCAGAAATTGCAAGTAAATACAAAAACGACAGTGGATATGTCAGGATGGATGGGAGCGGATGGCCATTGATGCAATGCGGTGCAAATTGTCACCCCTATAGACATTGCCCTGCTCAAAAGGGTAAAGTGCGGGTTCACTTAAACATCTTAAAATGCATAGGTTAAAATTTTAACGAGTGATCACTAGGGAATATAAGGGGTTGGGGAGCCTCACGACGCAAGGGGGCATAAAGTTATGACTTAGGACACCCAAAAAGGTAATGAAGAATTATAATGTGGGGGATATAAGGGTAGGGGTTTTAAGGATTTTTGGGCCTAAACAAATTAGAAAAGCAACATTTTATGTAAACCTAGCAAGGATAATGACACTTCGCAACATTTGCATAAAGGTGAGCACACATAACCCTAAATAATGAAAATGCACTATCATGGTGGAGGAAGAGAAAGTTTTTAGTGCATTGTGATTCTTAAATCAAATTTAAGAAATAAAATTGACAAGGGTTTAGAAAATTGCTTGAGGTTGTATACAAATAGATATGATATCTAGAGTAATTCTTTTAAAAGGAAATTGATAATATGAAGTTCTACATGTGAAAGAAAGGGGTCATGCAACACCTTAAATAATACTAGCACAACCAACACAATGTACCATGCATCTAGTGGCACTGATGAGATGTAGCATAGTAGGAGTATGTAGACAAAAGAAAATAAAGATCAAGATCAAGATGACTCATAGCAAGAATGAGCAAATGATTTGGCAATTGGAAGAAATTTACTAGTTATTTATAGTGTATTCCATATTCCAAATTATTCCTCATTATAATTTATTTTGTCTATCAATTGGACAATGGACATACAAATAGAAGTTATCAACTTTCATTAAATAATTAATATATAATTATTCAATGTTCCATTTTATAATCTAAAAAGTAAACATTGCTTTTTAAATTTAATTTTAAAATCTATATGTACTTTTGTTTATTTGGCAACCCAAGAGGGTAGCGACAAACATAATAATTTTTTTATATTGGAATAAATCTTAAGATATTCAAGTTACAATATTTTACACTTATAAAACATATAAAAATAATATAATTATAAAATAGAGGTGCCCACAATTGTCAGTATTTGAACATTATGCAAACATTTAAAACATATAATATTTTAATATTGTGTCTTAAAACTATTAAATTGTCTCAACACTTAAAGTTGTGATATTGTATTTTGAGCAAATGAAAAGTATAACATATGTGACAATTTCAATAATATATTGTTCTTAATTGAATTGTACTCTATATTGATAGTGGTTGACACATCATCTTGTGTATATTTTTCTAGTCTTCATATGTTTGAAGTGCAAACTATTGTAACTCATAGTGACTAACATGTTAATTTGTTAACAATTCACAACTGAGAGTTGAGCTTTCCTTTATTGTATCATGCAAACTTAATTTCAAGGTAATGAAACCATTTCCCCCTTCATTTGGCTTCTTAAAAAAATTGTTCTTATCCAACTTTATTATAATTAGCTTTTCAAAAGATACCATGCATAAAATTACTTGCATTTGTGATTGACATCAGATTTTTTTCTCATGGTTTTTTTGGTCTGTAGTACCTTTCTCTATTGGCCTCGTTTGAATATTCTATTAGTATGACACTCCACTGCAACTACCTCTTCCATCATCACCTATAGCACCAAATTCCCTAACAAATTTTGTATGTAATGTCTTGAGCCAAAATAATAATACAAATCTGATTATTAACCTTCCACACACATATTATTTGAGTAACAACATTATTGGCTCTATCTCTCTCTCAAATCTTAGATAACTTAGATTAAAATGACTATTTATGCATCAACAATATTATTACATTTCAAATAGTAAATGACAAAATAACTCTAGATCTTATTATGACAAGTAATAAATAATAAGTGTAAATCTCAATCTCTTTCTTGCTACAATAATGAATGTATTATATTCAAATAGTTCTACAATATTAATAACTACATCAACAATTCATACCAAGAATAATGAAAAATTAGATCAATACAATATGGTTGGAGTCCACATCCAATCAAGATCATCATTCGAAGCTAGTAGGGTTTCATCTTATGATTTTGATGCTTGAACACTACTGCTCAAATTATATTCTAAAAGGAATTTGATTGAGTGTAGATGATGACGTCGAATAAAAAACATTTGTTCATTTATATCATGTATAAACAAAATAGGTCACCCACCATGCACACCTGCCTAATATTATCTCCAACCTATGTTCCTAACACACCTATCATTCAAGAAATTGACATGTTAATCACATGATGTCTTCCCTCATAATTAGTACTTTATATGATTACATGCTTGTATGCTGAAGCATTTACTTTTTCACGTATTATTTTACTCTCTCCTCCAATCCCTTTTTTTCTATGGGCCCAACTAATTGTAGCCTAGGTATATCTTATCATTAATACTCTTAGGTTGAGTTTTGCACATAGTTAGAATTTTTTAGAGAGACTTATCTCTTGTAAATAAAGATTAAAAATATATAGTAAATTATTATCTGAAAGTGGTAAATTTGAATAGACACTTAATTGTTATTGGAGTTTTTTAATTGAAGTGTTACTTTTAAAATGTATAATGAATGAATTTAAAGTTTTTAATTTTTAATGAGTGAACATTGTGGATAGTTTATCTAATTATATTATGTTTTAAATAAATATATTTTTAAAAATAGTAAAACAATCATTGTGTTCTATTAAAAATACAAAACATTTTGTTTCACTCGTGTTTGGATCCTTATAAGTGGATCATAGTTTATTTGACACTATCACTTCTATATTGAGATGTTTATTAAACATACAATGTTTTTTGCTAAATGGTCTACCAATTGACCTCATGTACTACATGAAAGTATGCAAACAAATAGACCAATTTTTTTCCTAATTGACCTTCCACACATCTTCGGTGTACCCATTGCACACCAAGGTGTGATTGCTAGTTGTACAATTTGTAGTAGATGGAGGAATAACTCCTTGCAAATCATTTCCATTGAGGTTTAATGTCTGAAGTAGAATCAGATTTCATAGCTCTTCTAGCATCTCACTATGGAAATCATTTTGAGATGAATTTAAAACTATAACATATGAACATCTCCCCAAATTAGCAGAAATCATATCCCTTGATAGATTGTTTCACAAATCCAATTTATTCAAAATATCAAAGTTATTTTTAGCTCTACACATTGAATCAAATAGACAATGTCAGTTATATAAAGTTTGCTTCTATCAACCACTATAAAAAAAATCCATCTAGTTTTATTCAATAAAAAAAAATCAATTAGGAATGGAATTTTTAGCTAGCTTGTATGTTTGAGTTGGTCCAATGGTGGAAATCTTGTATTCTTGAAAGAGAGGTCAAAAGTTCAAATCTTGCATAGGGTGGAGAACGTGTACTCTTGGTAGGGTATGCATGCCTTGTATTAGAAGCACAGTTATGGGGGGACTAGCAATGAAGGTGGGCATGTTGTAAGGTAGACACTCTAATCTCTCACTAAATTTGCACATTATGCATGCTTGATATTTTGGCACCTCTAATTCAATATTCTTACAAATATCTCCAATGCCAAGTTTTTATATTACCAATGTGTGTTTTTTTTTTAAATAACTCACTCAACAAGCATATAGGATAATAGAGCTTGGATTTGAACAATAAATGCTTGCAAGTAATTATAAAAATTAAATGAATTGGATATGATAAAAAATTGATTGTGAAAAGATAATGTGGGATGTGCAATGAATCAATTCGTTAAGGTTTCAAAATTTTAAGGCTTGGTATGGTAGTTGACTAGAAATATGAAGTTGGTTGCTCTCTTGAGTGAATCAAGTCTGCAATAATAAAATTCATCTGCACAAGTGTGCAAGTGCTTTTAACAAGGCTTGAGGACAAGAAACAAACATTCCATCGACTTGGGAAGATGTTAGCTGATGAAAATGAATCTAAAATTTTATCATAAAAATTATGTATTGATAACTCATAGGTGATATGAAATGAATTAAATAATGTCTTTAAATATAATAAAATAGCATATAAATTAACCCAAACATACACAAGCTTAGTGCATAACAACTAGTTGAAAAGGGTGGCAAATTTTGACTTTTAAAATTTGATTTTGAAATTTGGCAACTTAGACCCAAGATGGTGGAAATGATCTATGATACTAAATATTATTCATTTGAGATATAGGGGTTAAGACATATAAATTTTTTTACTATTGCTTTTGCTTTTGTTTGGTAATATTGACTGCATTGAAATATTTTCCTATAAATGATATATCTAGGTAGTGTATTCAAAACTACTTTGTTGCTTTTGTTTAGTAATGTTTTTGATATTAAAAAGTGGGAAACCAAGGTCTTGAACCTTATAGAAACAACATGAAATCATAGAAAAGTAGGCCTACATAGGCCATAAACAACATATTAATAGCACTAATAGTTTGGTAATGTTGACTGCATTGAAATTTTTTATTAAAAATGACATTCTATGTAATGTATTGAAAAGTATATTTTTGGCAATGTATTAAAAGGTATTTCCTAGTAGTGCAATAAGAGACAACAAATATTTGAAGTTTTGATACACCATGCTTGTTTTTAAAATATTATTTCTAGGTCTATGGTGTTGCTAGTCAAATGATATATATGCATTACCCTTACATCTGAAATGTCAAGAGGTGAAGATGAAATTTGTAAGGAGTGGAAAGCTACACTAATCACTAATGTGTATTACAATGTCATAGATGTTATCACACATCTTATATGATATAGATGTTCTCTTATACATGTCATAATGCAACTTAAATGTGGCATATAGTGTCATTTTAATTAAGACAACCTTTTTAATTCAAGAACATAAATAATATAAAATAAATAAACAATTTGAGCATATAAAATTACAAAATGTAGACATCTAATCTCAAAATTCATCTAATTTTTATATGCGTTAAAGGAGTGAAAAAGAAAAACAACAAAAATGACCTATAGATATTAAGGAAAAATGCTCAAATTTGTGCCATCTAAATTTCTCTACATACTCATAGGCTTCATCAAAGTATTTTCAATATTCACCAAAGTATTCACTTGTCAATCACAACCCTCTTGTCATCTACCATGTCACAAATAAATTGATATTAAACATTATTGTGCTTCATTTGCACATGAAATGTATGGTTCTTTGCAAAGTTGATGGCACTCTAATTGTCACAGTTAATCCTTAATACTCTTTACTCAACCCAACATTTAATAAAGAAAAAAGAGAGTACAAGTAAGCGACACGGAGCAGTGCTATTGCGTTGCAGAGCTATTTGGATTAAGGACAATAATTATACGGGAGACAGCTTTAAGCAGAATAGACTGCGATTTGAAATTCGTGATGTCTCATACTTTTCCAAGCTCGTAAAAACTGCAGAATGCAGACAAGTGGGATGCATCTTGCAGAATACAGACAATAAGAAAAAGCAAATCATGATGATGACAGTTTCCTTCCACTTTTTGTCAAAATTTAACTTTCGTATTCTTTGTCCAGCTGTTTCACATAAGGTCTAGACTCCTAGCAGGTAGACTCATATTTTAATGCATTAATCTGAGACTGCAAGGAAGTCTAGGGCGAATGGACTGCACAGAAGTCAAGGGCGTATGGAACGAGGACTGACGAGGACTGGCAGATACGGCACTGGCACAGCAGGTATATCAGGTTAGGAGCTACGGCCATGTGAAGCACAGCAGGTATGTCAGGATGGATGGCAGCGGATGGCCATCGATGCCATGCGATGCAAATTGTCACCCCTATAGACATTGCCGACAAAGAGCGTGACAGCTGGTATTTGCACGGTTAATAAATGGTACACTCGGCGTTCGGTGTTTTTCATTCGACTTGAAGTAGCCTGTGTCCATATTCTCTGTACCTCTTTACATGGCTTTTTCGTCTTTCATTGTTCCTGATGAGTTTGATGAGTCTGGTAATGACAAGGAGGGCGAGCAACAGCAGCAAACGCAAAATGTGAGGGATCTACATGTCATGTTCCGCTCTGTTTCACCGTGCGCTATTTTTATGCCGAAGGCGTCCCCAAGCTGAGCTTTTCCAAGCTCTTTTGATGCCGAATAGTCCAGATTATAATGGACTACAATTAAAAGAATCTCAGTCGTTCATCATTTTCGCCAATTTTTGCACTGTTTTTCGCCTTTTTTAGCTGCTTTCCCGGCCACTATTGGTTTCCGCTCCTCCAAACTCTCCAATTTTCTCAGCTGTTTTCACCCCTTTTTGTTGCTTTCCCCTCTTCTATTGCTTTCCGCTCCTCCAAACTCTTCCTCTTCAGAAGTCTGGAAAGGGTTTCGATGCAGTTGGAGAAGCAAATTCTGAAATGGGCCAAAGCAATATAGTCGAATCAACGGCTCAGACTTGTCCCCAGAGTAACCCACATTAACCGTGGATGAGAAGCACAGGATAGATCTCTATCATCTGCATTAGGCAGGGTTGCTAATTTACACAGGGGGTGGGAGTTTGCAGATTTGGTGAAGTAAAAATGGATTCCAATTAGCAAAAGTTCTTCATTGGACGGATATCATGGGAGATGAGCGAATAGAGGCTGGAAAAGTATTTTCCAACTATGGCGAGGTTGTGTAGACTGTGATAATGAAGGATCACGTGACAGGCCGCGCCTGAGAGTTCGGCTTTGTCGTTTTTGGTGACCCCTCTATTCTTGACAGGGTTCTCCAGGACAAGCATACCATCGACGGCAGAACTGTATGTTTTTTTTTTCCTTTTCACTGCTTTATCTTTTCAGTGCTAGAGAAATATATCTCTTTAAATCCCTCTGGGTTTTCTTCTTCTTTTTATCCCTTATGGCTGTTTGATCGTAGAATTGATGATTTGCTTCAAGTTTACAAAGGATCCATCCGATTTGTTAACACCAAACTTCTTTTGGGCAGATGCTTGCTTAAATCGTAGGGTTCATATCATTTTTTTCATAACAATATCCCCGAAGACCCAACAAAGCTTTCCCTGTTTTGTATCTTATATTTGCGTGCTCTTTGTTTTTTACACTTCTAATGATCATTGGCGTTTTTATGTAGATGGTCCACAATACTATAGAAATCTAGGGTTTGCAAATTTAAAAGAAAGCATTTAGAAAACCATATAAACCTAGGGTTTTTGGGCCCTACTTCAGGTTCATCAACACAGTCGCTATCCGAAAATAATTTTGTTGTTATGTGTGTGATGCGTCAGGTTTCCAAATGGAGAGCATGTGTGATGCTATATGGACGCACTGCAGGTACTTTTTCTCCCCAATTTGCTCATTTTCCACAATATTAGACTCCAGTGTGTAGTTTAGTATTTACTCTTGTTATGGCTATTACTATGACTGTCAAACCATCTTATTTGCGATTTATAGTTGCAAGTTACTAATTTGGTCTTTTTGGATTAAAATTTGTAAATTAATCATCTGTATATGTACTTTCTTAATCTCAGAGTGAACGTGAAAATAGAAAATAATTGGAGAGATTGAGAACAGTGACTCTAAAAATGCTAAAAATAGTGATGCTAAAATGCTGGGTTTAAGTGTCTGCTCTATTCCATTGAGGAGGGAAGTGAATTGAGTATTTATATTTCGATAATCATTTATAAATATTGCTGCTCATCTATAATTTTGCCATATAATATGATATTCTTTTTCTATCTTCTGAATATTACTGTTTATCATTTACAACAACTGTCCCTACCAACAAAAGATGAGTAGCCCATAAGGATTTTTTGATTCCATATGAAACAGCTACTTCGTTGAATCAGCATAGTTGAGTCAAAACAATTCAAACTAGCACAAACAGTTTTATATCAAATCAACCACATTTTACCTTGCCATAAAACAATGTTGTGTAGTTCAGAAATTTTCAATCCCTAATATTGTCTTTCCACAAAAGGAAACACTCAAAAAGATAGTTCTAAACTTTGTGTTCAAACTAACTCAATGAAGATTGAAATTATGAGCTTGTACTTCTTTCTGAAAATAAGAACCATAACCAAGGGGAACAATGAAGAAGATTGAATGCCCGACACATAATATGCACACCTACTTATACTTGTTTTAAATGAATTGTATCATAATTTTTTAATCTTTTCTAGGAGCAGCCAAAGTTTGTCTTGCCTTAAATCCTACCATTTTTTATTTTTGTCCAACGTTTGCTAATTTGCTACTATAGTACACAATTGAAATAGTAGAAGAAATTCTTGAAACTAGCTCAACTGAACCTTGAGTCAGGCCTTGTGTACCTGGCAAGCTTGTCAATATTTTTAAGTGAAGTCATTAAAGTTAATTTGACTTGGATGCAAAAATGTGCATTGAGTCAAAAAGATTCTTAAACTCTAGATCCAGCCAACAAAAAAGAATTTTAGACACTGCCTCAGACCATCAGTGGAACACCTTCCATTGAGTTTTTTAATATGTAACCAGACCTTTGAAGTTGGAAATTGACTCTTAATCTTTTGAATTGAACTGACAGACTGATGCTCAGCAGATTCATATCTGATATTTGGTATGGGCCAGGAGCCCCTCGAAATAGAACTAGAAGCCCACAACAGAGATCTTTCATATTGTATTCCCATATTAGTAAAAATGTGTTAGGCAAGGCAAAACCCATTAAATTCATGAAACAAAAATGGACAAAAACAATAATTCTCATTAGGATTTCAAATAACAGAAACCTGGTTCAATAGCAGTTAACCTTGTTGCGCTTCTTGCACCTCCAAGGTACTGACTTCGGTTCAGAAGACAAAGCTGCTCAGAAAACTAGAAAATTGACCGAAAACTACTTCGCCACGATTAAAGCTACAGCTCCCACCTAAGAGTGGGAAAAGGGGCAAAATATTGTGTCGAGCTCAATCAAGCATCTTGTGTCAATTTGGAAATATTCAAACTTAGCATGGGCTATACATGTTTTTGATTGGGTAAAATTGTCTTCCAACGATGAATTCCAATTTTTGGGTTATCTCTCTTTTCACTTGGCCTGGTCTGTTGGGATATGTTGCTCCCACAGTATGGATGTGTTTCTTTTTAACTCGATTTCAATGCTTTAGTATGTCTCTTGGGCTACAAACTTGAGCCTTAGCTTTGAATGCCAATGTGTTAATATCACTTGAGCTAATCTTGTTTGACTTCCTGGTGACTGTAGAAAAATGTAATAAAGCTTTGCCCAATAGTCATAGACACCTAGCAAACATAGCCAACGTGGCTATGGATTGAAAATTTAAATATATAGAGTGAGCAACAATTAACTTAAATGATCAAGACCAACCATGATTAATCAAAATTTTTGGATGTGGTAGAGGCAGCTAGGCATGCTTGATTTTTTATAGGAATTTGAAATTGGAAACGTATATTTAGCTTGATTGGGTCACAAACCAGCAGGAAAGCAGACACATATTATTTTAACTGTCAAAAGAATGTATTATTTTAACTGTGAAATGAATTTTATATGTAATAATATGTTATATATCTACGGTTGTTTTCATATGTCATATTATTGTAATACATAGTGTTAGATCCCTATTTGCTTCTTCATCAGCAGATTTTTTTAACTATGAAATGAATTTTATGTTTATTTGGTGGTTTTAAATATGAATATATTTTTTTTCAGCAAACCTTATCCTCAACAAATTCTTGCTTTAATAATATGTACATTTGTATTGTATGAGCTAAAACTTGATATAACCATTCACCTTACTCCAACACAAAAGTTATATCTTCTCAGAAGATATAAATCCCTGATTTTGAAAATTGAAATTGGATTTTCCCAAGCTAACAAAAAAAAAAATAGCACCGAGCTATTTGAGATCATGTGCAGTATTTAGTTGTCTTGGGGTTAGTAATGTGGTGGGTATATCTGGGTAGCCTAACCTAAAAATATTTTTTGTAGGGCAACACTTAAATTTGCAGAGTGAATTAAAAAATGTAAGTTGTCAACACTGTGAGCTGTTGAAATAGATTGTTTTAAGTGTTCCTATGCAATTGCAAAACAACAAAAAAAATTATATAAATATTTTTATCTGAAAACTAAGAGTACTCAGTATAGATAGCTTGGGACCTCTCAAATTGACACAAAATTAAGTAATATGTCTTAAAATCATACTCAGGCCCAGAACATTATTCTATAGTACTATTGACTAGCATGTAATTTCACTCATCGAAACCGCTTTAATAATTTAGTTGATAAGTCTTTGTCTAAGTAATCTGTCCTTATTTGAGTCTTCAAACTTTTCCATTTACAATCACTTAAATTGTGTACCATAATACCTTTCGTATTTCCTTCATGACCTCACTATAGATTTTCTCTAGAATTACATTTTGGAATTAAAAAATGTAGGAGATCTATAGAATCATTTCCGCACTAAATTGTATTTGGAAAAGACTTTAGAATTACCAATAACAGAAATAGCAAAAGTCTAGGCCACAAGGTTGATAGTAAGGGACTTCGTCTTTGTAAAGAATGTTGAATAGGTACGTATTGATTCCTGAGTGACCTTAGCAATCTACCTTCCTTGTTGACATTTTTGTATGACCATACCAGTGGTAAAAGTATCCTATGAACGTAGTTTAAATACAAAAAGATTTTTCTATGGAGTATCATGCAATCCATGATCTTGCAGCCATATTTAAAGATAGTTTGGTGACTGGTCATATTGTAAGATAGCTTGGTTGCAAGGTCAAAGCCTGTAGAGTGTGGGGTAAATTTTTTGTGAGAATATTACATGGTTCATTTTCATGCCTGTCAGCTCTAGATAACAAACTCAACTATTGCTGAAAGTAGGCAAACACAATTGTGGGGAGTGATCTAAAATTCCCAGCTGTGTTCTAGTTTTTGAATACCATGTGAGGCTTCCTTTGGGTGCATGCAACTCTTTTTTCCAAGGTAGCAATAGGAAAATATTGCACATTTTCTTCATGCAAGAAAAATTTATTGCAAAAGTTTCAGATTTTTTGTGTGGGTCTAGCCTTGGAAATGCTTCTACATCATCAAGTAATACTTTTTCTATTTCTTGCTTTCATTTACTCACCAATGGCATAGAAGTGAAGTTGCAAAGGAATGCTCTCAGTGTTATTGAAGGACCAATTGGGCATGAGGAAGATGACAGAACTGAGGGTCAAAATGTCCTGTCCAGTAGCTTAGAATTACGTGAGTCAAAATTCTACAATATTTTTGAAGTCCTTAAATCTATATTGACTGTTGGATGATGAACC
>VDFB02272811.1:0-24983 GCA_007258455.2 Sequoia sempervirens
TCTAATAAAACTTGAAGGAGCAGAAAGAACACAGCATTTATAAATAGGAAGAGCCTGGACCACCGACTTTAAAAGAGTCACTCTACCTGCTGAAGAAAGCCACCTGCAAGTCCAATGACTGACCAATCCTCGAAACTTATCAAGAGTCTCTTGCCAAAACCTTTTGGGGAGAGAGCGAACAGCAAGAGGGATTCAAAGATAGGAAAAAGGAAGCGAACCAATCTGAAACCGAAGGATACCAGCAATTCTCCTTTGAATACCTTTAGGAGTGTGGAAGAAATATATGAAGGACTTCCCCTCATTTATGCGCTGCCCAGAAGCCGCCAAGTAACTATCCAAGACACTGCACCAATTGAGAGCCTCCTCAACCTTAGCCCTGCCCATCAAAGCAGTATCATCTACAAATTGCAGATGAGACTGAGGGGGAATACCATCTCCCCAACTCCATCCCTGAAGCAAGCCACTAGCAACCTGAGCACGAATGAGTCTTCCCAGGCCTTCCGCAAGGAGGATGAATAAGTAAGGAGATAGGGGATCTCCTTGCCTAAGGCCTCTAGAAGCACCAAACAAACAAGTGGGCTCACCATTGATACGCACCGAAAAGGAGGAGGAAGTGACACAACTCCTAACCCATTCAATCCAACCCTCAGCAAAGCCAAAAGCTCCAAGGATTTTAAATAGAAAACTCCATTTAACACGAACATAAGCTTTAGCCATGTCTAACTTGATAAACATAGATTTATCTTTTGAGGATTCCATAGAATGGATGGCCTCAGCAGCAATAACTACCCCATCCATGATCTGTCTTCCAGCAACAAAACCCCCCTGCTCTTCAGAAATTAAGTCATCAAGCCAAGGCTTCAGCCTTTCTGCGATCAACTTAGTAATAATTTTATACAAAACATTACATAGAGCTATAGGCCTAAACAAATCCAAGGAGTTAGCTCCCACCTTCTTAGGAATAAGAGCTAAAAATGTAGCATTTAGGGACTTCAACATTTGTTTATGCATAAAGGATTCTTGGACAACCTCTAAAAGGTCCAATTTAACCACTTCCCAGAACTCCTGAAAAAATTCAATGGGGAATCCATCAGGCCCAGGAGCTTTACCTTTCTTCATCTGGAATACAACCTTCTCAAGCTCCGACAAGGTAATAGGAGCAAGCAATGATTCATTCATTTCATTAGTCACCAGCTTCGGGATACAATCTAAAATTTTAGCTTCATCCTCCTCCGCAGGAGGCGAATCCTCAGAGAAAAGGGTAGAGAAATATCGAATGCATTCAGCTGAAATAGAGGCTGAAGAGGACAAAGATTCCCCATTAGGCAACAGAATAGAAGAAATAGCATTACCTTGTCTCCGATCCTTAACTGAGTTATGGAAGAAAGCAGTGTTTCGATCCCCAGCCTGGAGCCATTCAATACGAGACTTTTGTTTCTAAAAAATCTCTTCTCTTAACTCCCATTCCTCAAGCTCTTTTGTTGCAGCAACCTCTAATAAACTCAGCTCCTCTGAGAGGCCTTGATCTCGAATTTGTCTGGTAATTAGGTCTAGATTATCTCGCGCCTTTTGCTTTTCCTGAAATAAATTACCAAAATGCTGCCTATTCCATCTTTTCAATCTGTATTTAACATACTGGAGCCTCTTTGAGAAAGAGTACATGGCAGTGCCATATGCTGGCTTCCCCTGATCCCACCAACTAGGGAGCAAAACATGAAGAGATTCATCCCTAAGCCACATGAGTTGGAACTTAAAGGTCTGTCTAGCACACCGTTGAGGCACATCAACCACTAGCTTAATAGGCCAATGATCAGAACCATGACCATCCAAAATTTCAGAGCTTATCAACCACCTGTCCCCCACCCAAAAACTAGACACCAAAAATCTATCAAGTCTTTCAGAAATAGAGGCATCGCCAATTCTCCTATTATTCCAAGTAAAAAGACCATTGCCAGGTTTGATATCCACAAGATTCAAAGCAGAGATATTGTCCTGGAGCAATAATGCAGAAGCCTCCAACCTTGCAATACCACCTCGTTTTTCTGCAAGCTCCGTGATAGCATTAAAATCGCCTCCAATAATCCAAGGATGGTAGGGAAATAAGCTGCGAACTAAACGAATGTTGGACCACAAAAGTTGCTTTCCTTGCAACTCCACAGGCGCATACACATTGGAGAAGAGAGCAATTTCCCCTGACATAAAACAAGAGGCCACCATGGAAAGGGAGGACCTGAAAGACACCCACCAAAGGGGGCAAATCTTACGCGGGTTCCATAAGCATGCCACCCCGCCAGAAGACCCTTGAGCACCAATGCATTGGCATCCACCATTCCCCCATAACTTAGGAACTAGATCCATCATACCCTCCACAGAGAGCTTAGTCTCCTGCAAAAAAAGAACATCAGGCGAATGACACCTAATCAAATCCCGAACAGCTTTTTGTCTAGGGCCACTGTTCAAGCCCCTAACATTCCAAGAGAGAACTATCATTTCGAGGGGCATGAAAAATGCGAATCCAGAGTCTTGACTGACCCTGACTCCACCAAAGTCTCCCCTATCATCTTAATCTTTTCCTCATCCTTCTTCCTTCCCAGCTTAGAAATTTTCTCCGGCCCCCCCTTCTTGAGAACTTTTTGCAGAACACCCAACTGAGAGGATGCCTTAATATTCTTCTTGCCCACCTCTGGACCAACTTTTTGCAAGAGGTGAACCTTATCTACACTATCTTTCACTACCTCAGCACTACCACCCAACTCATCCTGAACCTCCATTTGACGATCTGTCCCTAGAGCCAAAGTCCCATCAGTAAGCGGAGCCATAATCCCCTCTGAGTTGAGCAAAACCTGACTAGAATCTTTCCCAACCTCATCTAAGCATGGCACTCCCATACCCCCCTCCTGTTGGGGAGCAAGCATTGCCTCAACTAAAGGGCCATGCTGATCAATATCCAGAGTCCCATGATCTAGATCCAAAAATCCTGGGTTCACCTCCTGTTGACTAAGATCCTCTAACACCTCAAACCTGTTGAAGGTGTCCTCCTCCTGCCTGTCCTTCAAAGTCCTTTTATGACCTTTATTTCTGTTTCGGCCTCTAACGGGAATAAATCCATCTTCCCTACCACCAGAATCCTGAATGGGGTCCTTGCCCTTATCCACCCTAGGTGGATTAGCCGAAGGTTGAGAAGAATGAGCCTCCAAAGGCTTGGCCTTTGGACATCTGCGCAGGAGGTGACCATACTCATGACAGAAACGACAACGGAAGGGAAGTGTTTCATAATCCAGCTGTTGCACCCATGAATAATCTCCTGCACTCACTTCTAACGAGTCTGGCAATGGCTTACTTAAATCAATTTCTACACAAAACCGGGCAAAAGTCATTACCTTTTTGAATTGTGTTTGCTGAGAAGAACCCACAGGTTTCCCCAGCTTCGAGGCTAATAGGCACAACACATCCTCTCGCCAGCATTCCACAGGGAGCCTTGGAAGACGAACCCAAACCGGAACCCGATTCGAAAGTTCCTCTGCCGAGTTGAAGCCAGCATGCCATGGCTTAATAAATAAGCCCACCTAGTTATAAAAATACGGGCCCCCTTCAAAAATCCTATTCCGATCAGCCAAACAATCAAAAGTAACCATGAAGTAGTTATTTGCCAGGAGACAGATCTCCATCTCTCCCTCAGGCATCCATGTCTTTTGAGCCCACATATCCAAGAATTGCAAAGAAATTTTCAAACCTAAGAATTTGCAATAAAGAGAATGTCGTGCATAATAATCAATGTCTTCAGCCAACATCTCCATTGGAATGACTACACTCGGCCTCTCTTTACACCGTTCGAGGCACCCATTAATCTTCGGAATTCTAGGCCCCCCTACCGAGCCCATCTCGACTTTCTCAGGTTCCACCGAGAAAAGATTATTATCAAAAATCTTCGAACCCTGTGGAGAGGGTTTCGATCCAAAAGCAGAACGAAAGTCCATATTGGGACAAACCCTAGAAGATTCTCCAGTATCCATCAAAGAGCACACAACGCAAGATGAGCAAGTAAGGCCCAAATAAAACCAAGAGCCCTTCGAAGAAGGCACACTCCACTGGACACCAAGGTCGCAACCCCCCAACCCCAGAATACACACCTGCTGCAAAAGAAAAGAACCTCCCCCCGAATAGCGTAAAAAAACCCACCCCCAAGAAGCTTCAGAGAAGAAGAGAACAAATCCGACCCCCAACTACACATGCAACCACCAGCAGACCACATGCAGGCCGAGCCTAGATGGCTGCGGCCTCATGCAGCGCTTGCAGAGCCATCCTCTATCGGTCCTTTCAGTTATCTTTCACTAAATTATAAATTGACATTATATAAATATAATTAATTATTTTTAAAAATGGATATCTTAATTTTAATATTTACCTAAGAACTAATACTAAAACAAGTAAATAAATAAAAATAGTTCTTTAAAGAAATATAAAATAACAGAAATAAAATAACTTTTAAATAAATAAAAATATTCTTTAAATAAAATAAAATAATTAAAAAAAATAAAATTTATGTATTATAAACAATCGATATTAAATTTTATAATTTTTATATACAAAATAAAATTTAAAACATTATTAAAAAAATTATTTATAAAAAAAAAAATTATAAAAAAAATTAACATTAACTAAAACTTCAATTATTAATCAATCAAATTAAATATAAAAGATTATATGTTAAAAATAAAATTTATAAAAACATTACATGTTAATAAAAGTGAAATTTAAAGAAGATTAAAAAAAGCATAAGACAGTAAATGGGGCAAAAGTATGGCGTTGATTGGCACTAATAGAAATGGCCGTACTGTACAGTCACTAGTAAATACGGAAGGGAGAGTTACAGAGGCAGAGTTATGGAAGGCAGAAATTGCACGTAAATACAAAAACGACAGTGGATATGTCAGGATGGATGGGAGCGGATGGCCATTGATGCAATGCGGTGCAAATTGTCACCCCTATAGACATTTCCCTGCTCAAAAGGGTAAAGTGCGGGTTCACTTAAACATCTTAAAATGCATAGGTTAAAATTTTAACGAGTGATCACTAGGGAATATAAGGGGTTGGGGAGCCTCACGACGCAAGGGGGCATAAAGTTATGACTTAGGACACCCAAAAAGGTAATGAAGAATTATAATGTGGGGGATATAAGGGTAGGGGTTTTAAGGATTTTTGGGCCTAAACACATTAGAAAAGCAACATTTTATGTAAACCTAGCAAGGATAATGACACTTTGCAACATTTGCATAAAGGTGAGCACACATAACCCTAAATAATGAAAATGCACTATCATGGTGGAGGAAGAGAAAGTTTTTAGTGCATTGTGATTCTTAAATCAAATTTAAGAAATAAAATTGACAAGGGTTTAGAAAATTGCTTGAGGTTGTATACAAATAGATATGATATCTAGAGTAATTCTTTTAAAAGGAAATTGATAATATGAAGTTCTACATGTGAAAGAAAGGGGTCATGCAACACCTTAAATAATACTAGCACAACCAACACAATGTACCATGCATCTAGTGGCACTGATGAGATGTAGCATAGTAGGAGTATGTAGACAAAAGAAAATAAAGATCAAGATCAAGATGACTCATAGCAAGAATGAGCAAATGATTTGGCAATTGGAAGAAATTTACTAGTTATTTATAGTGTATTCCATATTCCAAATTATTCCTCATTATAATTTATTTTGTCTATCAATTGGACAATGGACATACAAATAGAAGTTATCAACTTTCATTAAATAATTAATATATAATTATTCAATGTTCCATTTTATAATCTAAAAAGTAAACATTGCTTTTTAAATTTAATTTTAAAATCTATATGTACTTTTGTTTATTTGGCAACCCAAGAGGGTAGCGACAAACATAATAATTTTTTTATATTGGAATAAATCTTAAGATATTCAAGTTACAATATTTTACACTTATAAAACATATAAAAATAATATAATTATAAAATAGAGGTGCCCACAATTGTCAGTATTTGAACATTATGCAAACATTTAAAACATATAATATTTTAATATTGTGTCTTAAAACTATTAAATTGTCTCAACACTTAAAGTTGTGATATTGTATTTTGAGCAAATGAAAAGTATAACATATGTGACAATTTCAATAATATATTGTTCTTAATTGAATTGTACTCTATATTGATAGTGGTTGACACATCATCTTGTGTATATTTTTCTAGTCTTCATATGTTTGAAGTGCAAACTATTGTAACTCATAGTGACTAACATGTTAATTTGTTAACAATTCACAACTGAGAGTTGAGCTTTCCTTTATTGTATCATGCAAACTTAATTTCAAGGTAATGAAACCATTTCCCCCTTCATTTGGCTTCTTAAAAAAATTGTTCTTATCCAACTTTATTATAATTAGCTTTTCAAAAGATACCATGCATAAAATTACTTGCATTTGTGATTGACATCAGATTTTTTTCTCATGGTTTTTTTGGTCTGTAGTACCTTTCTCTATTGGCCTCGTTTGAATATTCTATTAGTATGACACTCCACTGCAACTACCTCTTCCATCATCACCTATAGCACCAAATTCCCTAACAAATTTTGTATGTAATGTCTTGAGCCAAAATAATAATACAAATCTGATTATTAACCTTCCACACACATATTATTTGAGTAACAACATTATTGGCTCTATCTCTCTCTCAAATCTTAGATAACTTAGATTAAAATGACTATTTATGCATCAACAATATTATTACATTTCAAATAGTAAATGACAAAATAACTCTAGATCTTATTATGACAAGTAATAAATAATAAGTGTAAATCTCAATCTCTTTCTTGCTACAATAATGAATGTATTATATTCAAATAGTTCTACAATATTAATAACTACATCAACAATTCATACCAAGAATAATGAAAAATTAGATCAATACAATATGGTTGGAGTCCACATCCAATCAAGATCATCATTCGAAGCTAGTAGGGTTTCATCTTATGATTTTGATGCTTGAACACTACTGCTCAAATTATATTCTAAAAGGAATTTGATTGAGTGTAGATGATGATGTCGAATAAAAAACATTTGTTCATTTATATCATGTATAAACAAAATAGGTCACCCACCATGCACACCTGCCTAATATTATCTCCAACCTATGTTCCTAACACACCTATCATTCAAGAAATTGACATGTTAATCACATGATGTCTTCCCTCATAATTAGTACTTTATATGATTACATGCTTGTATGCTTAAGCATTTACTTTTTCATGTATTATTTTACTCTCTCCTCCAATCCCTTTTTTTCTATGGGCCCAACTAATTGTAGCCTAGGTATATCTTATCATTAATACTCTTAGGTTGAGTTTTGCACATAGTTAGAATTTTTTAGAGAGACTTATCTCTTGTAAATAAAGATTAAAAATATATAGTAAATTATTATCTGAAAGTGGTAAATTTGAATAGACACTTAATTGTTATTGGAGTTTTTTAATCGAAGTGTTACTTTTAAAATGTATAATGAATGAATTTAAAGTTTTTAATTTTTAATGAGTGAACATTGTGGATAGTTTATCTAATTATATTATGTTTTAAATAAATATATTTTTAAAAATAGTAAAACAATCATTGTGTTCTATTAAAAATACAAAACATTTTGTTTCACTCGTGTTTGGATCCTTATAAGTGGATCATAGTTTATTTGACACTATCACTTCTATATTGAGATGTTTATTAAACATACAATGTTTTTTGCTAAATGGTCTACCAATTGACCTCATGTACTACATGAAAGTATGCAAACAAATAGACCAATTTTTTTCCTAATTGACCTTCCACACATCTTCGGTGTACCCATTGCACACCAAGGTATGATTGCTAGTTGTACAATTTGTAGTAGATGGAGGAATAACTCCTTGCAAATCATTTCCATTGAGGTTTAATGTCTGAAGTAGAATCAGATTTCATAGCTCTTCTAGCATCTCACTATGGAAATCATTTTGAGACAAATTTAAAACTATAACATATGAACATCTCCCTAAATTAGTAGAAATCATATCCCTTGATAGATTGTTTCACAAATCCAATTTATTCAAAATATCAAAGTTATTTTTAGCTCTACACATTGAATCAAATAGACAATGTCAGTTATATAAAGTTTGCTTCTATCAACCACTATAAAAAAAATCCATCTAGTTTTATTCAATAAAAAAAAAATCAATTAGGAATGGAATTTTTAGCTAGCTTGTATGTTTGAGTTGGTCCAATGGTGGAAATCTTGTATTCTTGAAAGAGAGGTCAAAAGTTCAAATCTTGCATAGGGTGGAGAACATGTACTCTTGGTAGGGTATGCATGCCTTGTATTAGAAGCACAGTTATGGGGGGACTAGCAATGAAGGTGGGCATGTTGTAAGGTAGGCACTCTAATCTCTCACTAAATTTGCACATTATGCATGCTTGATATTTTGGCACCTCTAATTCAACATTCTTACAAATATCTCCAATGCCAAGTTTTTATATTACCAATGTGTGTTTTTTTTTTAAATAACTCACTCAACAAGCATATAGGATAATAGAGCTTGGATTTGAACAATAAATGCTTGCAAGTAATTATAAAAATTAAATGAATTGGATATGATAAAAAATTGATTGTGAAAAGATAATGTGGGATGTGCAATGAATCAATTCGTTAAGGTTTCAAAATTTTAAGGCTTGGTATGGTAGTTGACTAGAAATATGAAGTTGGTTGCTCTCTTGAGTGAATCAAGTCTGCAATAATAAAATTCATCTGCACAAGTGTGCAAGTGCTTTTAACAAGGCTTGAGGACAAGAAGCAAACATTCCATCGACTTGGGAAGATGTTAGCTGATGAAAATGAATCTAAAATTTTATCATAAAAATTATGTATTGATAACTCATAGGTGATATGAAATGAATTAAATAATGTCTTTAAATATAATAAAATAGCATATAAATTAACCCAAACATACACAAGCTTAGTGCATAACAACTAGTTGAAAAGGGTGGCAAATTTTGACTTTTAAAATTTGATTTTGAAATTTGGCAACTTAGACCCAAGATGGTGGAAATGATCTATGATACTAAATATTATTCATTTGAGATATAGGGGTTAAGACATATAAATTTTTTTACTATTGCTTTTGCTTTTGTTTGGTAATATTGACTGCATTGAAATATTTTCCTATAAATGATATATCTAGGTAGTGTATTCAAAACTACTTTGTTGCTTTTGTTTAGTAATGTTTTTGATATTAAAAAGTGGGAAACCAAGGTCTTGAACCTTATAGAAACAACATGAAATCATAGAAAAGTAGGCCTACATAGGCCATAAACAACATATTAATAGCACTAATAGTTTGGTAATGTTGACTGCATTGAAATTTTTTATTAAAAATGACATTCTATGTAATGTATTGAAAAGTATATTTTTGGCAATGTATTAAAAGGTATTTCCTAGTAGTGCAATAAGAGACAACAAATATTTGAAGTTTTGATACACCATGCTTGTTTTTAAAATATTATTTCTAGGTCTATGGTGTTGCTAGTCAAATGATATATATGCATTACCCTTACATCTGAAATGTCAAGAGGTGAAGATGAAATTTGTAAGGAGTGGAAAGCTACACTAATCACTAATGTGTATTACAATGTCATAGATGTTATCACACATCTTATATGATATAGATGTTCTCTTATACATGTCATAATGCAACTTAAATGTGGCATATAGTGTCATTTTAATTAAGACAACCTTTTTAATTCAAGAACATAAATAATATAAAATAAATAAACAATTTGAGCATATAAAATTACAAAATGTAGACATCTAATCTCAAAATTCATCTAATTTTTATATGCGTTAAAGGAGTGAAAAAGAAAAACAACAAAAATGACCTATAGATATTAAGGAAAAATGCTCAAATTTGTGCCATCTAAATTTCTCTACATACTCATAGGCTTCATCAAAGTATTTTCAATATTCACCAAAGTATTCACTTGTCAATCACAACCCTCTTGTCATCTACCATGTCACAAATAAATTGATATTAAACATTATTGTGCTTCATTTGCACATGAAATGTATGGTTCTTTGCAAAGTTGATGGCACTCTAATTGTCACAGTTAATCCTTAATACTCTTTACTCAACCCAACATTTAATAAAGAAAAAAGAGAGTACAAGTAAGCGACACGGAGCAGTGCTATTGCGTTGCAGAGCTATTTGGATTAAGGACAATAATTATACGGGAGACAGCTTTAAACAGAATAGACTGCGATTTGAAATTCGTGATGTCTCATACTTTTCCAAGCTCGTAAAAACTGCAGAATGCAGACAAGTGGGATGCATCTTGCAGAATACAGACAATAAGAAAAAGCAAATCATGATGATGACAGTTTCCTTCCACTTTTTGTCAAAATTTAACTTTCGTATTCTTTGTCCAGCTGTTTCACATAAGGTCTAGACTCCTAGCAGGTAGACTCATATTTTAATGCATTAATCTGAGACTGCAAGGAAGTCTAGGGCGAATGGACTGCACAGAAGTCAAGGGCGTATGGAACGAGGACTGACGAGGACTGGCAGATACGGCACTGGCACAGCAGGTATATCAGGTTAGGAGCTACGGCCATGTGAAGCACAGCAGGTATGTCAGGATGGATGGCAGCGGATGGCCATCGATGCCATGCGATGCAAATTGTCACCCCTATAGACATTGCCGACAAAGAGCGTGACAGCTGGTATTTGCACGGTTAATAAATGGTACACTCGGCGTTCGGTGTTTTTCATTCGACTTGAAGTAGCCTGTGTCCATATTCTCTGTACCTCTTTACATGGCTTTTTCGTCTTTCATTGTTCCTGATGAGTTTGATGAGTCTGGTAATGACAAGGAGGGCGAGCAACAGCAGCAAACGCAAAATGTGAGGGATCTACATGTCATGTTCCGCTCTGTTTCACCGTGCGCTATTTTTATGCCGAAGGCGTCCCCAAGCTGAGCTTTTCCAAGCTCTTTTGATGCCGAATAGTCCAGATTATAATGGACTACAATTAAAAGAATCTCAGTCGTTCATCATTTTCGCCAATTTTTGCACTGTTTTTCGCCTTTTTTAGCTGCTTTCCCGGCCACTATTGGTTTCCGCTCCTCCAAACTCTCCAATTTTCTCAGCTGTTTTCACCCCTTTTTGTTGCTTTCCCCTCTTCTATTGCTTTCCGCTCCTCCAAACTCTTCCTCTTCAGAAGTCTGGAAAGGGTTTCGATGCAGTTGGAGAAGCAAATTCTGAAATGGGCCAAAGCAATATAGTCGAATCAACGGCTCAGACTTGTCCCCAGAGTAACCCACATTAACCGTGGATGAGAAGCACAGGATAGATCTCTATCATCTGCATTAGGCAGGGTTGCTAATTTACACAGGGGGTGGGAGTTTGCAGATTTGGTGAAGTAAAAATGGATTCCAATTAGCAAAAGTTCTTCATTGGACGGATATCATGGGAGATGAGCGAATAGAGGCTGGAAAAGTATTTTCCAACTATGGCGAGGTTGTGTAGACTGTGATAATGAAGGATCACGTGACAGGCCGCGCCTGAGAGTTCGGCTTTGTCGTTTTTGGTGACCCCTCTATTCTTGACAGGGTTCTCCAGGACAAGCATACCATCGACGGCAGAACTGTATGTTTTTTTTTTCCTTTTCACTGCTTTATCTTTTCAGTGCTAGAGAAATATATCTCTTTAAATCCCTCTGGGTTTTCTTCTTCTTTTTATCCCTTATGGCTGTTTGATCGTAGAATTGATGATTTGCTTCAAGTTTACAAAGGATCCATCCGATTTGTTAACACCAAACTTCTTTTGGGCAGATGCTTGCTTAAATCGTAGGGTTCATATCATTTTTTTCATAACAATATCCCCGAAGACCCAACAAAGCTTTCCCTGTTTTGTATCTTATATTTGCGTGCTCTTTGTTTTTTACACTTCTAATGATCATTGGCGTTTTTATGTAGATGGTCCACAATACTATAGAAATCTAGGGTTTGCAAATTTAAAAGAAAGCATTTAGAAAACCATATAAACCTAGGGTTTTTGGGCCCTACTTCAGGTTCATCAACACAGTCGCTATCCGAAAATAATTTTGTTGTTATGTGTGTGATGCGTCAGGTTTCCAAATGGAGAGCATGTGTGATGCTATATGGACGCACTGCAGGTACTTTTTCTCCCCAATTTGCTCATTTTCCACAATATTAGACTCCAGTGTGTAGTTTAGTATTTACTCTTGTTATGGCTATTACTATGACTGTCAAACCATCTTATTTGCGATTTATAGTTGCAAGTTACTAATTTGGTCTTTTTGGATTAAAATTTGTAAATTAATCATCTGTATATGTACTTTCTTAATCTCAGAGTGAACGTGAAAATAGAAAATAATTGGAGAGATTGAGAACAGTGACTCTAAAAATGCTAAAAATAGTGATGCTAAAATGCTGGGTTTAAGTGTCTGCTCTATTCCATTGAGGAGGGAAGTGAATTGAGTATTTATATTTCGATAATCATTTATAAATATTGCTGCTCATCTATAATTTTGTCATATAATATGATATTCTTTTTCTATCTTCTGAATATTACTGTTTATCATTTACAACAACTGTCCCTACCAACAAAAGATGAGTAGCCCATAAGGATTTTTTGAGTCCATATGAAACAGCTACTTCGTTGAATCAGCATAGTTGAGTCAAAACAATTCAAACTAGCACAAACAGTTTTATATCAAATCAACCACATTTTACCTTGCCATAAAACAATGTTGTGTAGTTCAGAAATTTTCAATCCCTAATATTGTCTTTCCACAAAAGGAAACACTCAAAAAGATAGTTCTAAACTTTGTGTTCAAACTAACTCAATGAAGATTGAAATTATGAGCTTGTACTTCTTTCTGAAAATAAGAACCATAACCAAGGGGAACAATGAAGAAGATTGAATGCCCGACACATAATATGCACACCTACTTATACTTGTTTTAAATGAATTGTATCATAATTTTTTAATCTTTTCTAGGAGCAGCCAAAGTTTGTCTTGCCTTAAATCCTACCATTTTTTATTTTTGTCCAACGTTTGCTAATTTGCTACTATAGTACACAATTGAAATAGTAGAAGAAATTCTTGAAACTAGCTCAACTGAACCTTGAGTCAGGCCTGGTGTACCTGGCAAGCTTGTCAATATTTTTAAGTGAAGTCATTAAAGTTAATTTGACTTGGATGCAAAAATGTGCATTGAGTCAAAAAGATTCTTAAACTCTAGATCCAGCCAACAAAAAAGAATTTGACACTGCCTCAGACCATCAGTGGAACACCTTCCATTGAGTTTTTTAATATGTAACCAGACCTTTGAAGTTGGAAATTGACTCTTAATCTTTTGAATTGAACTGACAGACTGATGCTCAGCAGATTCATATCTGATATTTGGTATGGGCCAGGAGCCCCTCGAAATAGAACTAGAAGCCCACAACAGAGATCTTTCATATTGTATTCCCATATTAGTAAAAATGTGTTAGGCAAGGCAAAACCCATTAAATTCATGAAACAAAAATGGACAAAAACAATAATTCTCATTAGGATTTCAAATAACAGAAACCTGGTTCAATAGCAGTTAACCTTGTTGCGCTTCTTGCACCTCCAAGGTACTGACTTCGGTTCAGAAGACAAAGCTGCTCAGAAAACTAGAAAATTGACCGAAAACTACTTCGCCACGATTAAAGCTACAGCTCCCACCTAAGAGTGGGAAAAGGGGCAAAATATTGTGTCGAGCTCAATCAAGCATCTTGTGTCAATTTGGAAATATTCAAACTTAGCATGGGCTATACATGTTTTTGATTGGGTAAAATTGTCTTCCAACGATGAATTCCAATTTTTGGGTTATCTCTCTTTTCACTTGGCCTGGTCTGTTGGGATATGTTGCTCCCACAGTATGGATGTGTTTCTTTTTAACTCGATTTCAATGCTTTAGTATGTCTCTTGGGCTACAAACTTGAGCCTTAGCTTTGAATGCCAATGTGTTAATATCACTTGAGCTAATCTTGTTTGACTTCCTGGTGACTGTAGAAAAATGTAATAAAGCTTTGCCCAATAGTCATAGACACCTAGCAAACATAGCCAACGTGGCTATGGATTGAAAATTTAAATATATAGAGTGAGCAACAATTAACTTAAATGATCAAGACCAACCATGATTAATCAAAATTTTTGGATGTGGTAGAGGCAGCTAGGCATGCTTGATTTTTTATAGGAATTTGAAATTGGAAACGTATATTTAGCTTGATTGGGTCACAAACCAGCAGGAAAGCAGACACATATTATTTTAACTGTCAAAAGAATGTATTATTTTAACTGTGAAATGAATTTTATATGTAATAATATGTTATATATCTACGGTTGTTTTCATATGTCATATTATTGTAATACATAGTGTTAGATCCCTATTTGCTTCTTCATCAGCAGATTTTTTTAACTATGAAATGAATTTTATGTTTATTTGGTGGTTTTAAATATGAATATATTTTTTTTCAGCAAACCTTATCCTCAACAAATTCTTGCTTTAATAATATGTACATTTGTATTGTATGAGCTAAAACTTGATATAACCATTCACCTTACTCCAACACAAAAGTTATATCTTCTCAGAAGATATAAATCCCTGATTTTGAAAATTGAAATTGGATTTTCCCAAGCTAACAAAAAAAAAAATAGCACCGAGCTATTTGAGATCATGTGCAGTATTTAGTTGTCTTGGGGTTAGTAATGTGGTGGGTATATCTGGGTAGCCTAACCTAAAAATATTTTTTGTAGGGCAACACTTAAATTTGCAGAGTGAATTAAAAAATGTAAGTTGTCAACACTGTGAGCTGTTGAAATAGATTGTTTTAAGTGTTCCTATGCAATTGCAAAACAACAAAAAAAATTATATAAATATTTTTATCTGAAAACTAAGAGTACTCAGTATAGATAGCTTGGGACCTCTCAAATTGACACAAAATTAAGTAATATGTCTTAAAATCATACTCAGGCCCAGAACATTATTCTATAGTACTATTGACTAGCATGTAATTTCACTCATCGAAACCGCTTTAATAATTTAGTTGATAAGTCTTTGTCTAAGTAATCTGTCCTTATTTGAGTCTTCAAACTTTTCCATTTACAATCACTTAAATTGTGTACCATAATACCTTTCGTATTTCCTTCATGACCTCACTATAGATTTTCTCTAGAATTACATTTTGGAATTAAAAAATGTAGGAGATCTATAGAATCATTTCCGCACTAAATTGTATTTGGAAAAGACTTTAGAATTACCAATAACAGAAATAGCAAAAGTCTAGGCCACAAGGTTGATAGTAAGGGACTTCGTCTTTGTAAAGAATGTTGAATAGGTACGTATTGATTCCTGAGTGACCTTAGCAATCTACCTTCCTTGTTGACATTTTTGTATGACCATACCAGTGGTAAAAGTATCCTATGAACGTAGTTTAAATACAAAAAGATTTTTCTATGGAGTATCATGCAATCCATGATCTTGCAGCCATATTTAAAGATAGTTTGGTGACTGGTCATATTGTAAGATAGCTTGGTTGCAAGGTCAAAGCCTGTAGAGTGTGGGGTAAATTTTTTGTGAGAATATTACATGGTTCATTTTCATGCCTGTCAGCTCTAGATAACAAACTCAACTATTGCTGAAAGTAGGCAAACACAATTGTGGGGAGTGATCTAAAATTCCCAGCTGTGTTCTAGTTTTTGAATACCATGTGAGGCTTCCTTTGGGTGCATGCAACTCTTTTTTCCAAGGTAGCAATAGGAAAATATTGCACATTTTCTTCATGCAAGAAAAATTTATTGCAAAAGTTTCAGATTTTTTGTGTGGGTCTAGCCTTGGAAATGCTTCTACATCATCAAGTAATACTTTTTCTATTTCTTGCTTTCATTTACTCACCAATGGCATAGAAGTGAAGTTGCAAAGGAATGCTCTCAGTGTTATTGAAGGACCAACTGGGCATGAGGAAGATGACAGAACTGAGGGTCAAAATTTCCTGTCCAGTAGCTTAGAATTACGTGAGTCAAAATTCTACAATATTTTTGAAGTCCTTAAATCTATATTGACTGTTGGATGATGAACCTACTTTCACTCATTTTTTAGCCAAATCTCACCTTGTGAAATTGATTTTATTGCAAACATATTAAGTTATCTGTATTTTGTGTTAAATAGCAGCCTGAGATAATTTTCAAAGGCCCCACAAGACAAAATAGAGGCCACACAAGACAGTTGCTTATGTCTGTAAAGGTCTCAACAAAAATTGGACTAGTGAAGTGCAATCTGCTGGGTTGAGGCAATTATCTCATGGAATGTTGGTAAATCTTTGAAAGTATTTAATTGGAAATGAAACAAGAGAAACATTTGAAAGTATTTAATTGGAAATGACATAAGAGACTGACCAATTTATTAGTTAAAAAGTCTTTCTGCCAGCTTCTTTCATGATGAATTTTTTAGTTCACATCGACATGATTATGATTACTCAATTTTACAATTGAATTTTAAACAATGCTTAGATCATCACTATGGAAACTTAATACCTTTAATGCTCTCTTCTGTATTGACACTTCAACAAAAGAGGATAATTATTTTGTTATTTTCATGGTTATTTTTTTTGTTATTGATGTGAATTCATCTGTCATATAAGAAACAATCTTGTAATAAATATATTTATTGGATTTTAGTATTTATATTGCAGTTCTATGATGTATGTTGAGGTCAACGGTGATAATGCAACTCATATTTATAAGTTCTTGATTTCAAGCAAATGTGGCCTTTTGGGTGACAATATTAAGTGGAATTTCACTAAGTTTTTAGATGGAAATGTGGTTTCATACCCATTGTTTCATACCTTCTAATACTTGCTTATGATGCTTAATTGGTTGGGCTTTTGTTGTAAGTCAATCACAATAACAGCGAGAACTTATTTCTAAACAACAAATGTTTGATTTGGTAATAAGATACATGCCTTAAGACAGACACTAATATTTTTATTTTTATTTTATTCAAGGGGTAAACGCTTTTGACCGGAGCTATGAACCGGATACAACCATTCAACAATACTGTTGAATTTAGAACCAGAAATGAAAGCAAACAGAAAATGAACACAAAGAACAAAAGAAACACATAAATTATCCTGGGAAAACCCTTCTTCACGAGGGAGAAAAACCCAGCCACAAATGAACTCTCTTATATTAGATGAAGTAGCAGCAAAACAGTTTTACAACTTGGCTCACAGAAGAATAGTATCTCTCATAGATACATGCATCCAAAAGAAACTCTGATATCTTCCTTACTATCAATCTGCTCTTTTCAAACACCTGCTGAAGATGGCGAACTTCTCCTTGAAAGCACACTTTGACTTAAGCAAGAATTCCCCCAAACCCAAATAAGGAATTGACATTTCTTTTATAGACAAGGAAAAGGTTTATTTTGCATGCAAAAGAGGACGCACCAGTAGCATTACCATTGCCTATTTTAAGTAGGCGTTACAAATATATTCCATGCAACTATTTAAGACAAACAAACAAATATTCTTTTGCATGACAATTCGAATATTCCATTGCATGTCAGTTATGACTTATTTAAGGAAGATTCTCATGCATAACAGTTACGCCAAATAAGAAGATTCTTCTGCAGTTAGAAGATACCTCCTGCAGCTCCTGAACATTAACAAATTAAGAAGATTCTTCTGCAGTTAGAAGATACCTCCTGCAGCTACTGAACATTAACACTCCCTCTTAGTTAGGGAGGTATCTTTTCAAATATCCATGCACAAGTATGATGTTGACATCTCATCATGACGTCCACCATGGCTACTCCAATAGAATGAAACAAAAGGGCTTTCACCTCAAATCTCTCTCGTAGAGAGAAATGCATTAACAAGGGCTGATACCTCAAATCTCTCTTGTAGAGAGAAATGCATTAACAAGGGCTGATACCTCAAATCTCTCTCACAGAGAAATGCATTAACAAGGGCTGATACCTCAAATCTCTCTCACAAAGAAATGCATTAACAAGGGTTGATACCTCAAATCTCTCTCGCAAAGAGAAATGCATTAACAAGGGCTGATACCTCAAATCTCTCTCATAGAGAAATGCATTAACAAGGGCTGATACCTCAAATCTCTCTCGCAAAGAGAAATGCATTAACACATGAAGCAAGAGTCACTGAGGCTGAGACTCTCTCTCAGCAAGAGCAACATTCTCCACAATACCAAGCTTATCTCGAAAATAAGAAAACTTTACTCTAGGAAGTGGCTTGGTGAGAATGTCAGCTGTCTGCTCATCCGTGGAAATATACTTGAGTTCAACTGCTTTCCTTTGAACCACATCTCTTAAATAATGATACTTGATCTCCACATGCTTGGTTCTATCATGAAAAACAGGATTAACAGAAAGCTTCACACAACTTTGGTTATCACAAAGAATCACTGTAGGTTCCAAAGGCTGTCCAAACAATCCTGCAAGCAATTTTCAAAGCCACACAGCTTCTCTTGCAGCCACACAAGTTGCAACATATTCTGCTTCAGCTGTACTCTGAGCAACACATGATTGTTTCCTGTTGCACCAGGAAATCATAGCTGAACCTATGCTGAAACGACATCCTAAAGTGCTCTTCCTGTCAGGCACACAACCTGCCCAATCTGAATCAGAGTACCCCTGCAAGCTCAGTTCTGCACAAGAAGAATATTTTAGACCATATCCCATTGTGCCACGAACATATCTCAATATGTGTTTAGCTGCAACAAGATGAACCTGTCTTGGTTCACACATGAACTGACTTAAAGTGTTAACAACATAACACATATCAGGCCTAGTATTAACTAGGTACATTAAAGAACCAATTAACTGCCTGTACATAGTAGGATCAACTAAATCTAAAGTGGCTGCAACCTCATGTAACTTTTTCAGATTTGTTTCCATAGGAGTCATCATTGATTTACAATCTAACATACTGAACCTCTTCAAGATATCAATAGCAAACTTCCCTTGACTCAAAATAATCTCATTTGGTCTTTTGCCATACCTCAAGCCCAAGGAAGTAGTGCAACAGACCAACATCTTTCATTTCAAATTCAGAAGATAACTCCTTACATTTAAAAATGAGATCATCATCACCAGTGAGGAACAAGTCATTAACATAAAGTACTAAGATTAAGACTTTGTCATCACTTACCTTGAAATATAAATTTGGATCAGCATCATTCTTTAGGAAGCTCAAGCTCAATAAATAGTGATCAATTCTCTCATACCAAGCACGAGGAGCTTGTTTAAGGCCATACAGGGCCTTTTTCAGCTTGCACACATGAGACTCCTTATCATGAATCACAAAGCCCTCTGGCTATTCAATGTATACTTCCTCTTCAATTATCCCATTCAAGAATGCCGTCTTCACATCCATTTGATGAAGTCTCCAACCCTTAACTGTAGCAACAACTATGATAGTTCTGATAGAAGTGTAACGAGCTACTGGTGCAAAAGTCTCTTCATAGTCTATACCTTCCTTTTGAGAAAACCCTCTAGCTACAAATCTAGCTTTATATTTTTCTACACTCCCATCAGCTGCATGTTTTATTTTGAACAGCCACTTAGAAGAAACAACAAATTTACCTTTGGGCCTAGGAACAATGTCCCAGACATCATTCTTGATGATGGATTGATACTCTTCAATCATGGCATCCTTCCACACTTGCTGACCTGAAGCCTCTTCAAAACTAGAAGGCTCGGATGCTATAATATGACTCATCAAGGCTACATATCCTGCAAACTTATGAGGTCTTTTACTCTCTCTGAAAGTGCCACGAGGAGCTGCAAAATTTTCAGCCTCTTGCATAGTATGCCTGGCCCACAAAGGTCTTTTCTTATCAGCTGAGGCATTACTTGGACTAGCAGAAGTATCTATAGGATCAACTGGATCAATAGGATCAGTAGAATCTTCTAATTCTGTAATCTCCCTCTGAATCTCAGAAGGGGAGTCCGGAACAGCCATCTCCAAGTCTTGAGAAGGTTCAGAATCTTCTCTATCAATTTCCATAATAGATTCTTTAGATCTCTTGCAAGCTACATCTTCTTCAAAACAAACATCTCTGCTGATTTCAATCTGCTTTTGACCTGGAATATAAATCCTGTATGCATTTGATGATTCACTATAACCAACAAAGATGCCTTTCTTTCCTGAAGGTTCTAACTTAGACCTTTTCTCTTTTGGAATATGAATGTAGACTGGACATCCAAAAATTCTGAGATGACTGATATCTGGTTTAGAACCTGAGAAAGCTTCTTTTGGTGTCATATTGACTAAGATTTGATGAGGACTACAATTTTGAATATATGCAGCTGTCTTGCAAGCTTCTGCCCATAAAAATGATTGAAGACTTTGATCATGAATCATAGCCTTCGCTGCCTCAACAATAGTTCTGTTCTTTCTTTCAGCTACACCTTTTGTTGAGGATTATAAGGGACACAAAACTCCCTCTTAATCCCAGCTTCAACACAAAATTTTTGAAATATACCAGAGACGTATTCACCCCCATTATCAGATCTTAAAACCTTTATCTTCCTGTTAGACAAATTTTCAACAAGAGCTTTAAATTCTTTAAATCTGGACAACACCTCATCAGATTCTTTCAATTTAAGAAAATAAATCCATGTCTTATGAGAGAAGTCATCAATGAAGGTAACATAATACCAAAAACGCTAAGAGAAGCAACGGTCATAGGGCCACACAAATTAGAATGAATCAACTCTAGGATATCCTTTGCTCTACTTTCACTGCCGTGAAAAGTACTTTTAATGTTCTTACCTAGAGCACACCCTTTGCAGGCACCCTCATGATCTTGGTTCAGCTTTGGAAGACCAGCTACCACCTTCTCCATAGAAGACAAGGTTCTGAAATTTAGGTGACCAAATCTTTTATGCCACAACTCGCTCGAACTTAGAGAAACATGAGCTAATGCAAGGATAGGACGAGCTGAAAGTTTGTAAAGACTGTCATGACGAACTCCAATCTCACGAGCTGTCTGAATGCTGGTGTTCTTCTTCCATGCAAGAACTTTGCCTTCAGCAAAAACAACATGAAAACCCTTGTCTTCCAATGCTGAAATAGAAATCAGATTCCTCTTAATACCAGGAACAAAAAGAACATTACTCAGATGAAGAGGAATTCCGGAGACTAACTGAAAAGATGTAGAACCAGCACCCTTCACAGAATAGCAAGCATCATCACCAATAATAACTTGAAGATGATAATCTTTTTCTTTCAAATTAGAGAGGTGTTTACAAAAACTAGTGATGTGTCGAGAGGCTCCACTATCAATAAGCCATGAATCACAATCAGTAGGAACATTGCTAGAAAGAGCAGAAATAAATAAGAACCCCTCTGAATTTTCACTTGACTCTCTTTGAGGAGAAGAGTTTTCAACATTTGAAGCAGCCACTTGATGCTGAGGTCTAGAGAGACAATCTCTAGCATAGTGGCCAAATTTGTCACATCTGAAACACTGAATCCTAGCAAGATTCTTTTTTTTTTTGAAATCAGGGGCTGAAACAAAATTCTTATCTTTGAAACTTTTGGAGTTACCTTTCTTTCCTTTAGAAGAATGAGCAGCAAGTACATGATCATCTTCATGAAGAGTTTTACGAACATTGCCTATAGTTTCTAGTCTGCATTCTTCCTGAATGCAGTCAGCTCTCAATCTATCAAACTTAGGAAGTTCATCTCTCCCACTAATTCCTTGAATGAAGGATTCCCAAGAGTGAGGAAGGCCATTCATGGCCAACATAACTAGGTCTTTGTCTTCAATAGAATTTCCAATAGCATTTAGCTGATCCTTCAATTCTGAAATTTTCATGAAGAAGGATACAACAGAGTCTCCTCTAGCCATTTTAATATGAAAGAGTTGATGCCTCAATGCTAGAGCTCTACTAGTGTTGTTGAATTCATACAAACTTTGAAGACTCTCAAACATTTCTTTAGCTGAGTTTAGCTTGGAAATGACAGGTACCAAATGATCCTTAACAGAATCAATCAATATCTTCTTTGCCATAATATGGTTCTTCCTCCACTGAACTTTCTCAGTGTCATCATCAGGTTCATCTACATCAGACTTCACGAAGTTGAGAAGGTCATTTTCTTCAAAAGCAATTAAAATGCTGAATTTCCATGAAGTAAAGTTGGATGCACCATCCAGCCTGTCCTCAACTTTGAGTCCATTCACCATTGTAGGAAGAACTTGAAATAACCAAACAAGAAGACAAGCAAGAAAAATATTTCAAAGCTTAAGAGTTCTAGTTCTGGATCTTTTCTTTAGACCCGATCTGATACCATGTTGAATTTAGAACCAGAAATGAAAGCAAACAGAAAATGAACACAAAGAACAAAAGAAACACAAAAATTATCTTGGGAAAACCCTCCTTCACGAGGGAGAAAAACCCAGCCACAAATGAACTCTCTTATATTGGATGAAGTAGCCGCAAAACAGTTTTACAACTTGGCTCACAGAAGAATAGTCTCTCATAGATACATGCATCCAAAAGAAACTCTGATATCTTCCTTACTATCAATCTGCTTTTTTCAAACACCTGCTGAAGATGGCGAACTTCTCCTTGAAAGCACACTTTGACTTAAGCAAGAATTCCCCCAAACCCAAATAAGGAATTGACATTTCTTTTATAGACAAGGAAAAGGTTTCTTTTGCATGCAAAAGAGGACGCACCAGTAGCATTACCATTGCCTATTTTAAGTAGGCGTTACAAATATATTCCATGCAACTATTTAAGACAAACAAACAAATATTCTTTTGCATGACAGTTCGAATATTCCATTGCATGTCATTTATGACTTATTTAAGGAAGATTCTCATGCATAACAGTTACGCCAAATAAGAGGATTCTTCTGCAGTTAGAAGATACCTCCTGCAGCTCTTGAACATTAACAAATTAAGAAGATTCTTCTGCAGTTAGAAGATACCTCCTGCAGCTACTAAACATTAACAAATACTACCCCAACGGGGTTAGAACCTTGGTGGCAAGAACAACAATGCCACCTATAAACCATCACACCATGCCAATACTGGCAAGACAAACACTAATATTTATGTTTTATGTTTGCAGAAAGATATTAAGAAGATCCTTGGAACTATCTGATTCTTAAAAAGCAAAAACATAACAGTTTTTCTACAATGCCCACATAGTGCTAAGGAATAAGATGAAGCAATCCATTTACATGTGATTCTGGTTACATAATAGGTTGTACCTGAAACTGTTAGGAATTTTGAAGTTGTAACTATTTAAAATTCACTTTTAGTGCTATGAATCTCATTTGTTTCACATGGTTTGAACTATAACATAAATAGGGTTGTATTTCCAATCCCATAATATATTTTTGTAGTAGAAGAGCAATTTATCTCTCAAGGATCACATGCAATTTTGTTTTATTAGTTTTCATAACTGAAAATAATGTTTACCATGCTTTTAACATTGGTAACTTGCAAGTTGGCCATAGTCAGCATATTGTGTATCTTTTACAATTCTCACTACTATACCACATTTATCACTCTTCTACCTTCCACATGTCTTCGGCGTACCCATTGCACATGAAGATGCGATTGCTAGTAAGGAAAACACTTTCTTTGTAACAAAACAGCTATTAAACCTCCATTGCTTTTATGAGTGTCGTTGGAGAAATTTGGCGTTTTAAGTAAGTGTAGCTACCCTTGCTATTTTCAAATAGGCTCACTCTCTAGGATTGTAATTTTAAACTGTAATGCATGTGGCAGAGATTTTTTTTTTTTTTGGGTCTTATCAGTGTTTATTTTTCGTTTCAATTCTAGGATTTTTTTGCCCTAAATGTAAATACTAAATTTTTCTTGCAAATTTATTTATTTTTAACATGGAAAGGGCCACAGTTCAAACATTTTTTTTGGGTTTTTGTAGCGTTATGGTGGTTCTGTTGAGAATAGGAACTCTGAAAGGGCACGGCTGGCACAGCGCACCTGAGTGACAGGTAAGGATTTTTTATGAGTCTTTGCTTAGCTATGAAGTTTGACAGTATCTAATTAAATTCATCAACTTTTCCATTCACTATTCACATCATGCATCTATCATAATTTATATTGTCAATATATCTCATGAATTTAATTGAGATTTAATTCTATTTATGCTCTTGATTTCAGAATAAGTTAAAGAGCATTAATGACTAAATAAACTATAATTCTTTTAACCAGTGGACATTAATAGCTTAATAAATCCAGGCAGCCCCAGCTTTCCCATGTCCTGACTGCTTCCCCATTCACAAGTCACGTCTCTTTTCATTCTACAATCTCTAGAGAATGTAGCCTATATTATTATGTATACATAAAGAAATGAATGTGATGTATCTCTATGGACTATTTTTCACTTTCAAGTGATTAGCTTCATATAAAATGTCGAAAAATTAGATTTGTTAATTAATAAAATTTTCAAATATTATTGCAGAAAGTTGTTACATTTGACAGAAAATTTAAGGAGTTATAGTAAATCTTGTTTTTAATTTTTTTTTGGACTGGCTTGGATTGTAAAATAACAATATTTTGATCATTTACTATTCATTGGAGGAAAACTTATTTCTCTATATTTATGAGGGTAGTATTTGTGTGAGTGAGCGAGAGAGACATGTATGTATATTTGTGAGTGCATATATATTGTATATGTATATTACGAACGTAAATGCACATGTATATGAGTTGTATATATAAATGAGTGTGTAAGTGTTGTATATATGTATATATAGGAGTTATATAGATAAATGAGTGTACATATTTGTATATTAATGAGTGTATAAGCATGTATATAAGGCGATATATTTGTGTGTGCATGATATTTATATGTACAAGTGTATATGTATGTGCATTCA